>JACXSJ010000907.1:0-23110 GCA_014851325.1 Pentalonia nigronervosa | reverse complement strand
TCAATTTTCAGCTAAATCGGTTCAGCCGTTCTTGAGTTATAAGTGAAGTAACTAACACGACTTTCTTTTATATATATAGAAGATTATTATGAACCTCGTTAACATACTGAAACATGCTTGTATAAATAATAATTAAGGTTCTTATTATTAATTATTTAAAATCCTTCACTTTGTATATGTTATTATTAGGTGAACAACATTTCTAAAACTCTGTACAAAAAATAATGAACTTTATATTTATTTTGAAACCAGTAAAAATCTTTAAAATATTTTTAATTAATCAGTTTATTTTAATGTTAAATACCGCAGTTTTTATCCGTATGAAAAAAAACAAATATTCATAATTGAGTAATATTTTCAAAATATGTTAAGTCACTTGTGTTGGTATATCATTTACACCTATATTATAATATTATGCTTACCTATCTAATATATTATATGCAATTGATATTACTTTTGCGAGACATAATACCGATTTACCTAACTAAAGAATACGAATTGTATAATATTATAATATATTATGTTCTACGGTCGATGTATTATGAAATTAGCGGCTTAATTTAAGCTCGGTCTGTAGCTGCAGTGCTTAACCCAAAGCCAGGAAACACGCTGCTGGCTGTTATCATTCCTTAAACTTTTAAGCTTCACAGATACCATTCACATTCCATTACACTAAATACGAATATATATTTATGAACGTGCAAATATTAAAAAAAAACTGAAAAAAAGAAAAGAATTGTATGCGGTGTAGAATTTGTATAAATATAGATCGCCTCATTCAAAATGTATCACCAGAGCTTCTAGTGGTTATTGGTGTGTACAAGTAGTTTTATCCATCGTCATTTTTGAACAACGGGAAATGTAATCAACTGTATAGAAAAATAAAATTCTTTTATGTCCAAACAGGCGGCGGCGCGGCGGTGGTGATGGCCGTCGATTTTGCGAAGGACGACTACGTATTGAGCGTAATATTGGCTGGTCAGTTATTAGAAGTAACGTCCGTCAAAATATAGGTATAATAAGTACACCTATAAAGTAATCTCGTAGATAAAATTATTCTTTATGGGTATTGCCATTTTGTCGTGACCACATCTCGGAAACGCCATTTAAGCCGGAGCCTATATGCTGTAGTGGATTACTAGCTACAATAATGAAGGTGTGTTCGTAATATAATACGTTTGCGGTATACTGTCTAATATTGCTGTCATTTCCTGTGCCTGATGTTTAGATATAGATCGGCAAACACACACGTGTACGTTGTATACTACGTAGATCGTCATAGTAAAATTTTTGTAAATAATACGATTCACTGTATAAGTACCGATCGAGTGGCTAAATGGTCCATCGTATATGATGTTATGACGTTGAGTGAGTACCAAAAATATCCAAAGGGCACACGTGTTACCCTTTGCCATGGTCGTCGTCAATTCGAGGTTATTACCGCTCGGTAATTTCGGTAGAAATTGCGTTTTTCGGTTTCGGGGTCCCGGGGATTGGCCTGAGATGAACGTTGTGCGCATCGCGCGTGTGCGGCAAAATCGTTGCGCTGTGATGGCGGCAGCGGGGACAACGGAAAACGGGCGAGAGGGATGAAAAATCTGACCGATTTATCAGCCGACTATTATATGAGCGGTCAAATCGACCGTGCAGATATGGAGCGCGGCAATGGGAGGCCGGAAGTCCGAAAGTCGTTGTTTCGCCGTTTATATCGCATTATATACGGCCGCCGTCAGGGTGAATCGAATGATATAATGACAGTTTTCTACACTACATATATTGGTGTTTATTCGTATATATATATATATACAGTGTGTGGTGTGGGTGTGAGTACACGCCTGTTTATATACGTACTTTACGCCAGCCGTGTACGACCCCCTCGTCCTTCCCGCGGCGATCACTGCTACGTTGTCGACCAAACGTGTCCAGAGTTTAAAAAAAAACCAATCCACACCTATATGATATTATAATATTATATCGACGCGCATCGAATAACGTGCCCATAATATTTGACTGTATATACATAGTTACCGCGACAAATTAATACTATTTGTCACATTTTATATTATCATAAATATTGCAAGATTTAGCCCACTCGCGTCGCAGAGATCCGGGGTATCGGCTCCGTGTACGCACATACGCGTTTTATATCGTTCCCAAAAGTCGTTTTTAAGGTTATTTCAGAATCAATAAACAATCGTGGAAGTATATACTATATATATACCTGTAAGTCTATACATCCACTCAAATAAACAAATATGTTTATTTAATGCTATTGTTTATGATTTTTTCCCATATTTTGTATACCTATGTATACACCGAACTGAAATCCTTCGATTTTTTTTCGCCGAGCGTATTTTATCAAAGCCATGATTTTCAGAATCTCATTGATCAGCGAGTCTAGGTTATAAATTCTTAATCGAATCGCGAGATGCAATGCAGATATCCTACATTTTTTAAGACTTTAGAGTTCAAACAAACAACGATTTTTCTATTTTTTTTTATTTCTGTTATTTTTATATAAAAAAAAATTGTTTGTAATTCAATAAAGGTTGATTTAGTATAATCCGTCGTTGCGATTTTTCAAAGTATACATTTTTTAAGAAATAGTATACAAGTTCAATTGAAAATAATATATTATTTATGTTAAATTATAGTCCATACAACGCGTTTTAGGAGCATATAACTAACAATTTCGTTGAGTTTGACCAAACGCACTTAAGGTGTGTGTGCTGTCAACCCGTGAGTGCTGCGGCCGCAAATGTACGCACCGATTTTTGTGTCCTTTTATTAACGAATTCGATGTAGGTGTACTGTTTAGTCATAAATTATCGTCAGGCGGTGATGTAAAATGTAGTATACCATAAATACGTTCAAATAAAAAATTAATTAATTCATTTTTGAGTCATGGAAATCTACTGTATAATTATATACATGAATTATAGGCCAGTTTATATTTAATAGGGAACAAAACCCGGGTTTTCAGAAAAATTAAAAAAACTTGTTTATATTTAAAATTGCAGAAAAAAATATTTATTTTTAACTTGAGTATCTTTTAACTGAAAAATAAAAATGATAGAGCAAAATTATGTATTTAAAATATAATGCTTGGCTTAATTTTAAATCTAAAGCAATTTAAAGTTAATTAGTGTTTTGTGTTGATCAAAAACCACAATGTTATATAATATTATTTTTTTGCTTAATTGATTAGGTACTAAAAAATTAAAAATTTTCATTTAAAAAAGTTTTTTTATCTTTTTTTTAAACTGTTTTTATTATATTTAGATTATTTTTAGCGTACATAAATAACATTTTTTCGTTTTCGAAAAACTTCTGTTTTTTCGGAATTATAAAATTTTAAGATTTTCAAATTTTTTTATATTTTTTTTTACAAAAATTCAGTTTTTACCAAACTTTTTCCAGAATCATTCCCGAAATTTTTTTTTCTGATTTTTCTAAAAATTTCTGATTATATTTATGTCCCACTCTGGAGACGACAGAACGTAGCATTTGTGTCGTACAATATGGTGGACAAAATAAGTACGCTTATAATTATATTGTTAAATAATTACGCAAACATAATCCATGTGCTTTACACCTCAGCGCCTAGTAAAAATATCATTATTTATTACTTATAATACAATTATAGGATTAAATCACCACCGTGCTGTCTTGAAAATTTCCAGACAACGACCACGACCACGATACACAAGCTTATCCAATTAATATCATTATTATTATTATTTTCGTAATTAAATAGTAAATACGTCGTAAACTTTCGAGTGTGTTTTCAGATATTGCAGCCACAACGGTAATATGAAAAGAAAAACATTCCAGTGAACAAGGCAATTTAACCCAATAAAAACACGTCTCTATTAAAAAAAAAAATATATATGCTCAATAAAATAATTCAATTTTCACTTATTGTGCATATAATAGCTAGTGGCATCGGATTAATGAAACCGGTTAAGTGGTTTCTCATTTCATCAAAATGATTTTTTCCACACAATCATGTGTTTGCGTTAGTTTTTCGAAACTATTATCAAAAATAAGCATAATTAAATATTAGATTGTATGCACAGGTACACGATATACATATCATGTTACATAATATTATTGTATACCATTAAAAGTTTGATTTCGAACTGTTTCATTTGTATGTCAGTGAATTTTTAATTCGTTGGGTAATACATATTTTACACTTACGCTATTATTTATTTTTATGTAAAGTAGTACCCACGTATTATGATTTCATTTTAAATCTTACGCGCATACGTTTAGAGTAAAACAATTATAATATGATAAAAGTCTATTTATATTGCCCGTAATTATTGACGTGGACACGAATTTAATGACATTAAATTGTTCTATTGGACGTTGTCTGCGCCTATGCAGTCGTATATATATATTGAAAATTCACAATAGTTGGAAAAAAAAGAATATTATACAATATTATAATATATTAATAGAACTCGAATAAAAATCATGCGTCGAATAGTTAGAATGCGAAACGCGAAAGAGCAGAGGGGTAGTGAACGAAATAGCAGGACTTCACACGGCGGTGGTGGCGGTGGTGGTTTGTGGCGTCGAGATCCGGACGAGGGAGAAACGCACTGTATAAAGTTTTCTCCTTTCGTTCGTGTTTAATATGTGTATACACTATACATATATTGGCGACCATAAACCATAGCTGTACAACAGATCCCGCGCCGTATTCCACGCTGACGATATACATTTCGCGTAAATCCATTTACACGGAGACAACAATAACGGTTATTGTTGTAAGTGGGATCAGGAAATTATTACGCTAAACCGCGGCTATAGTATATAATATAATAAGAAATATTAATAACTACTGCACATAATATTATAATACTCGCACGCTAATGTAGGGTATACGTACAGAATGCAAAGGTTAATAAGAAGATAAAATCGAAATGTTATTATATTTTCGTATACCTACTAATAAGTAACGTGACTTCGTGAGTAAACGGTTTTTTTTAAAAATATAATTTCCCGGAATACATTGAATATAACCATATAGACGCAGAGTTATGAAAAAATTGTAAATCAAATAAGTCTTTAGTCAATGGACGTAACCATAAAACGTCTATGGAAACAGTTGAGTTTGTGCATTTGAAAAATAAAATGAGAAACAGAATTTTTTTTTTTAATTGCAATGCTTTACGCATCGTAATATAGGACGTTAGTTAAATTTTGATTTAAGAAATACGTTATAATATCTTTTGTCTATCTCAAATAATTGATTAAAATAATACGTACTTAGATTTGTGCCATGGGATTACGTTGGTTTATCACGTTCTATAAGTTTTTTTTAAATATATTTAAATAATTTATTTATTTATTTGTTATAAATGAATTAAATAAAACGGCAAGTATAAAGTAAGTGTATACAACAGCGAAGAATTGAAAAAATAAAAATAAATATTATTTAATAACGCCACATATACAGATAACGCCGACCAGGACGTCGAATATATTATTATAATGTACTTTATACTATCGTCAGATGTACGACCACAACATACGATTTTTTAAAATGAATAAACAGCATTTACTGCACATGGTTAACACATGGCTATCTTAACGACGTTATTGGTTAAGTAGTGCATTTCAATTATGAGGACGTTACACGAGGCGGAAGTTTAATTCGCGGGAAACGGCCCGGAGCTAAATCCGGACCAAACTCAACCGGATATGAAAGAAAATCGCGCACACGCTGTAGGTATGACTACAGCAAAAACTGCTATATCATCATTGTCGCAATGAGCTGATGTTATCACAACGAGGTTGTAATCTACACCGATTACTTGATAGCTTAATAATATTGTATTATATATATATATATATATATATATATATTATACACGACAGGTACACATTCAGGATTTTTTTTTGGGGAAAATTTACACATTTTCCACTCTTTCTTACACATAAATACACAATAAGCAGTAAATTTAAATAATTTAACTTAGATGTATCAAAAAAAAAAAAAAAAATCGGGAATGGGACTTTAGCCACGGATGCTGTTCAAGCTGATTTGTATAAACTCTCAGCTGATACAGGTTATTTGTCTTAGTAGATTTTTTCGTATTTCCTCTGTTTTTCTATCGCCGCAGTGATTTTTCACGTTATTATGAAGATAATGTAACTTCAAACTAAGGCGTGTACAATTATTTGTGTAATCCATCTAGTCGGTCAACTCCATACCGTGTACATCAGATTATAATATCATTTATCAGATGTTCAGATTAACACTTGAAATAAAAGTATATTGCCGTGTGCTAATAGTAAAAATAAACCATTCATTCCATCATAAATTAGCACGCCAACATGCCGTACTTGGCGTTTAATTTAAAATTATATGGACAATAATACTAAATGTTTAAACAGGTACGTTTGCAAACCTCATAAACGTGTTGAAAACCGTTTTCATAATATTATTTTATTTATGGTTTTTCTTTTAAATTTCAGACACAGTACGTATTCGCTGTGGTTGATCCGCCAAACAGTGTAACGATATACGTCCAATTTCATTACACGTAATTTTTGGGTTTGATCAAAAAAGTCGTTGAATAGGCCTCATATTTGGGATAGACCACGTAAAACATATCAAATGACGAAATGTACAAATTTAGTTGAAACATTGCACGTGATTCGAATGAAACATTGTAGGATAGGTATCGTCGCTAGGTCTCGTGAATTATTTATTGCCAATTTACGTTTTTCTAAAACTTTGTTCGCTAAACATTTTTAGTTTAGCATAAATAAGCTGTAAGAATTTTGAAACTCATATTTGTATTCGTCAACTTTTATTTATTAGAAAACGATAAAAAGTATAAACTGTAACGTAAGTGATGACAATAATTAATTTATGATACATATATTTATATATTTTGTGGTTGATGTACTTTGTACTTTACAATAAATTTGACGTTTTGATATTTATATAGGATTATCTTGAAGTGGATTTATTTTGGACTATAGCTTAATTTAGGTATAGATGGTAAGGAATAAAGATTAAAATTCTTTAACTGCTTATTATGCCGTATCGCACATTAACCGGGATCTTACTGTATTTACTTTTATGTTTAGAATATTTTTGAAAAAAATAAAATGCAATACGCCTTTAAGTCTATAAATCTATAATAAAATATAATGTGAAATATTTAAATAATTTATTCGTGTATATGATATTACAATGTGAAAGATGTTTAATGCTTAACACCAATTTGAGATAATTTTTATTATGTCCAAAAGCATTTTAATAATCATTAAACTATCCAATATCCATGTTTATACGAGAAAGTTAATTTATCGAGAAACTTTCATTTTTAGTAAAGTTATAATCTTGTTATCTAGTATTTACTAACATTTTAACCTTATCAATGGCATTATTGTATTATTAACAAATAATAATTTATTATAAGCTTAAGTTTATTGAATCAATCGAAATTTTTTTAAGACGTTAACTTATATTATGTCTTTTTTGCAAGTTTACTGTAATATACACTTTCCTTATCTGACAATAACTCGCTTATCTTTATTTTCGTTTTATTATTGTTATACTTCCTGTTCGAAGAAGTTTTTTTTTTCATTTTCTTCTCACAGGTCCCACACCGCACATAAATTTTGGTGGCAAAGTTGGGTCTCTCGCTCGTTTGACTATATGCAGACCAGATAAGTTTTATATTTAAAAGTGTATCCGCTGGTGGTTTATAGAAAGGCGCACATTTTTTTTACCACCGCTCTTTTCCCCGCATTTTCCTTATAACATTTGGCTATGATCCCAAAAATAAAATACATCACTTTACGTTGTATTCTTCATCTACACACTCTTTAAAACATTACCACCGTCACCACTCTCCCACGACACTGACATGTTTAGCACGGTGTTATCATTATAATGCTTATTATTATTATTATACCATCGCTATTATTGCTGTTATGGCATTTTCAGACAAGATATTACGTGCTCTAAGTCATGATGTATACGGATATATTATATAATTACAGGACAAACATGTAGGTAAAAAAAAAATTACAATAATTAGTGTTTCGTTAAGTCCACGATTAATGTTATTAGAGTATATTTTTGAAAAGAGTTCAAAATGTTCAGCAAACAAGTTATAATTTAGCGAAGGTGTTTTTATAGTTGTATCTCCTAGTTTATATATTGACAGTTGGTTGATAAATGGATATTTTTATAACCATTCAATGGATAAACTCATCCTCAATAATCTGCAAATATGTGTGGGATATACCGATTTGTAAATGTGTACATTAAAAGATAATGTATAAAATATTGTTGTAAGAATATTATTTCTGAAAATTGTTATTTAAATTTTGGTTGAATTAAAATTGTATTTTTTACAGTCATTTTTTTAATTATTTTAACAGCAAACACACATATTATTCTAAAAAAATGTATAACTATTTTTAAAAATTTATTATTTAGATAATTTGAAGTCGGTAAAATATTAATACTAATATTACTTATATTTTTAGTTTTTTATTCCAAAACAGTTTATTTTTTTGAGAATTTTGATATGTCATAAAGATTAATTTTTGAATGAGTAGTTATAATTAGTTATAAGTGGGTATTTTAAGTTCAGTTGAGTGAAATTATAGTAGATATACATTTTGTGGAGTGCATACACAAGTACCTACTCTTGTTCAATTTTACTCCAATTAACTAAACATTAATTACTTATACTAATTAATTACTCGTTTGAAATTATTATTATTGTTATTAAGTATAATCGTTTCGATTTTATTATATAATAAATATATGAAAAATTTAGACGCAGCTTAAGAAAAATATTAAATTAAAAATGTATGAGTAAAACACGCTTAAAAAACAATAAAATAAATATTTTTTTTACAAATTTATTGTTTTGTAATGAATATCAACTTGTATACTCTAAACAAGTGTTAAACTTTTTTGTATGTAGTTACTTTCATATATTTATATTTATTTAAATATTAGTCATTTTCAAAAGTTTAAAGTTTTAAATTTTAATTGGTACCTTTACTTTCTATGTACTCGTCATTTAATTATACTTATTAATAAGTCAATAATATAAAAAAATATTCAAAAATTTGTTGAAAAACACTTGTTTATTTTTTTTTAGTACTAGGCTTATAAAATACAAGTTATTAAATGTTAATATATTTCTGGTAAACACTTGAAATTGTTTGAAGCTATAGATCACACAATGTAAAGTATTATAATATTGAAAAGCATATTTAATTTAAAAGTTGGCGTTCAATACATTACTGCTGGTAATAAGTAGGTACCTATAGAATGGAAAACAAAGGCTAAAATTCGTATCATAGATTTCAGTATTTTTATCATCAATGTATAATTTATATTCGGTATGTTAAAAAAACAGAGTTATAAAATACGCATTTTAGTCTGATAAGTGTACACAATTATCTGGTACATAATATATTATATAATGTGATAAAATTGTCATATCTTCCTGCAGAATGACACCTTTTATATCAATAAACTTCGAATTTTCAATACGATTTCACGTACTGCACAATAATATAACAAATAAACGGACGATGGAGGAAAATAAAATTTAAATATAAAGTGGCTTACCGTTAAGTATATGAATGGTGACAGCTGCTGACGCTGACGGCGATCCAACCAAGCACGTGTAGTTGCCCGAATGTGTTTTCTGTACATGTTTGATTTTCAGAGTGGACACAATTGTTGTATAACTAGAATCATTGCTGGTCCTGTACGGGGTATAAAACAAACTCAACATTAAACTCATGCATAGTGAAATGGCAATAGAAAAAAATTACGCATAGCCAGTCTGTGCGTATGAAAATATTTCAAACCGCGCATAAGTGAGCATAATATTACTATCGTGACCGAAGGTTTTTATTGATATACATATATATATATATATATATATGCGTTTGTGTGTGGAAATGTGATGCGTACTAAAGCTTTTAAATGCATTTATAATACGAGTTTGAGATTTTATTCTGAATTGTAGTAGGTATTATAAATTATTATGTGAATTAAAAATAACAAATTTTTTTTTTTATTAATTAAAGTTTTACTGACGTGAGTCATCCTAACTTAATGTTATTGAGTTACATTTTTTTTAAAAATAATAATAATAAAAAAAAAAATAACAAATAGAACAGTATGTTTTATTTGTCAAGCCATTAGAGTGGTTTTTATGATTTACAATTATTAAGAATGAGATATTTTTAAATCGCGTCTCACTTGAGAATTTTCCGCAGAGCATCGTATATCCAAAAAATTACAAGTTACGATAATTTTTTAAAGCTAAAATATTTACTCATTAATGTGTTTTTGATATCATTATAATACAGTTTTCAATTTTTTTTGTAATGTTAATTTATTGTGCAAGTAATCCTAAAATCCATATGGACTAAGATAGTAATAGGTATATGAATTTTAGTAAACGCATCTACAGTGTACTATGTATTCAGATACATTAAAGGTTAAAACAAAAGTCAACAGCTCCTTAGTATTCGATACAGAACATAAGAATATAAAGAGGTGGTACCAAGAAAGAAATGGTCCATTTAGAAAATTGGATTTGCCGGAAGTGGATGGTTTTCCTGTATTATCTTAGTCGTATTATTTTTTTTTTCATTCACATTGCAGATGAAGTGAGAGAAAGAGAGATAAAGCGTATGCATGTATTAAAGAAAAACCGGAAATAACCGTGAGATCTCACACGAGCATTTTACCGGAAGTCAGCCGTTTGCACAGAATCTTGTCATCAGTAGTAGGCGTTCTTATAGTATAGATTAACGCCATTCCGGTAGTCAATGAGTTTGAGCTTTATTTTTACGATCAACAAAAACGTCAATTCAATAATATAGATTTACCACTAAATTAAAAGCACATACTTCTTTACAGATAAAATCTATAATTATTTATAAACACAAACAGTAATTTTATAAGAATTATAAATTATTTAAATCAATTTTTAAGCTTTTGTTTTGAAACAATTGTAAGTTTTGTCCAAATCTGTCACAAATAATGAACGCATATTATATAATATTCCCAACGTCTACTCTAAATGATAATATATAAGTTTATTAGTAAACCGTTTATATAAGTAATATTATTTATAACGTTATAATTATTTGTTCTTACTAAATGATTTTTTTCTATTATAGTAATATTTATTTTACACTTGTTTCACTTAGACAAACAATTTTAAACGGTATGCAATTATTAATTGATTTCATGGAATTCTAAATTATAATTATTATGTAAATTAATAATATTTGTAGAAAGTGTGTTTAAGATTGAATAGTATGCTTGTTAAAGTTTCATAACATGCGTTTAACCTTATATATACGTTTGTTTACAATTTGAATGCACCGCTGAAAGTGTTATTTATTTTGTAAAAAAATTGTACCTTAGATATCTACGTCTGTTACGATAAAACATATTTTATGCCACAATAATTGAGAAAATATAAGAACTAAAGTCAAATACAATTTTTTAAAGATTAATTCTGACTGCTTTCTAATGTTCCGAATTTTTCTTATATTTGGGTATACAGTAATTTAAATACTAAAGTTAATATTTTGTAAATATACAATACTTTTAACTTAAAAAAGACGCATATTTTATGTAAATAAAAAAAAATCAATTTGAAAATAAAATAAATATATTTATATGAAATTTATAAAGTGGTTGTATTATAATAAATGTAACTATGCATAAAAATATGAAAAATATAAATTGTAAAATATTAAAACAAACCAATACGTGGAGGTTATATCAAATAGTATTTCCAAGAACGTGTTTATTATTAAAGTATTATTTTTAGGTCTAATGAAAATCAGGAATATTTAATTTAAATTTTAACCACGTACCTACATGTGGCAATAAAAATGTCTTCATTATAATGTCATGTACCTATATAATCTAAAATAAAATTGTTTTATTTAGTATTTGAGATAGCCATAAATCTGTGTTCACTTCTGACTCGGCAGGTTGAATCAAAATTCCATTTCTTTTAAGTTTCATTTTTTTTCAGAAACTATTAAATGAATATTATTTATATTTTAAAAACATACACATATAGCTTAGGTAATTTTTCAAATTTAATTTGGATGGTAAATTAAAAAAGCTCAATATCAAAAACTACCGTGAATAGATTGTAAATAGTGAATAACGATAACGAAACGGGATTACCTCTCAGTGATGCCGGTTGAAATTGTTTGTCGTCCTCTGTACCACGACACTTTGGATCCGTTATTGCTACCGGCGTGCACGACTTTGCACACAATCTCCAGGGTGCTGCCGGTCTTGTAGAAAACGTCGCTACCACCTCTGGTCACATCACCGGTACCGGTTACTGACATGCGTACCGTGGGCACTGTGGATAGACGTTATAAAAGTAGTACAAAATATGATACAGATGTAGTTGATAAGCTGGAGTCGTAATAATATAGGTAATTGTTATTGGTGTAAGGGACGTAGAAGTCAGCTGCGAAGAAGATTGCAGATGCAATGCGGTTTGTTGCAGGGTTATCGTATCTATAGATATAATGGCCGACATCAGCGTTTTTTCTACTTCCGTATTTATGTAACCTTTGCACTGGCTTCATCGGGCATCAAATCACTGCAAGTAACTCTATGGTGATATCCTGGTTAAACTTGAAAACCGCGTTTGCCGAAACGCTTTAAGCGCATATACAGTGTTATTTTAACGGAAAAGGGCTGTACCCTTTTCCGTTAAAATAACCGGAAGGATGGTATCCACATGTATATACGTGTATGTAAAGAATAAGCCTTTATTGGTGGAGGTGGAGGTGGCGGCAGCCGTTTCCAAACGACTGGTTTGGGAATATCCTAGGAGGTCACTCGTTTCCCGCACAAACGAGACCCTGGGGGAAACGAAAGGACCGAATTTAATACGCGCCTCTGGAATTATGTATATATATATGTATATTTTGTTTCAATTGGCAGCACCATAACCTTTTGTCATAACCTTGAAATATGCAACCGTCATAGTAGCCATTCCGGACGTAAAGAAATCCGTTTTAATTAAAAAGTAAAAATAAATTGTACTTCTCCATGAGGTTATGAGCTGGTAAACAAAATACAGTACATATATATATATATATATATATATATATATATATATATATAATATTTTATGGAATATACCACTCGCGTGCTGTTTGTTTTATATTTTTTATTTTTTTTTTACATATGGATTAAATATTTATGAACAAAACAGATTATTATGTTAAAACTAATCATTTCTGGTTTTAGAAAATTTTTTTTCGATAACTCAAAATTACGAAATAATACATATTAAAATGTATAATAATTATGTATTCTTTCTCAATCGTTTCACACTTTTAAGTAGAAATATGATTAATAAAATAATCGTTGCTTGATAATTTTATAAATAAATTATCTATAGAGTATTTTAAAAAATGATACTTGATATACCGTAGAAAAACGATGCATGCTAGTTGCCTCCCAAAATATACGAATCCGCCTCCCATCATTGTTATAAATAAAATAGTTAATATAGGTACACTAGTTGCCTCCAATAATCGGGCTCATAATTATATTTAAGTTGCCTCCCATATAAAATTAAATAGTGATTAATATATTTCACTAAAATATACCACGTAAATAGATAAATTAATGTATACATAAATTTGTTAAAACTATAAAAAATTAAATTAATATTGTTTACAATAACATACGTGTAATAATAATATTAATAGAATATTACATAATAATGATAAACTTTAGTCTTACACCTATATAGATATTTTGCTTTTTTATTATAGTAAACATTGAAGGTTTTACCTTAAGTCTGAGAAAAATTCATACTAAAATGATTGAAAATAATGCGATTTTAACACAATATTTTTAAAATTATTTAAAAATATATAGTACGATTAAAAAACATAAATTTTAGTCCTTATATATATTGTATTATAAACACGTAAACAAATAATACATAACAATTAAAAATATAATTTTATTTAGGTACCTATTGAAAAAAAAACATATGATGATAAACTATTGTAAAAACATAATAAAAAAATATTGGCTTACTATATAATTTTTAACTACTATTATTATTATTAAAATTGGATAAGATTTGCTTAGATTCATCCCTGGAATCGGACTACCAAATTTTAGGATTTCTAACGTTTGATTACAAGTTACAATTACTGTACGGTTTTATAATTTGATTTAATTATATTTCTTAAAAATATTTATAATAATTTCTCATTATCATATAAAATTGCGGCCAAACACTCATGACCGGCCCACTGAGATTTTTTCGGTAGCTCCCTGGTTCAATTCGAGACTGCTTAGATTTATATTTATGAGCCAATAGGTATTTCAGTATTTATATATTGTATGTATTCAAAATTTGTTATTTTATTTTCATTCAACTTTTTTTATTTGGATGAATTTTAAGTTACTTATACAGTTGTAGTATAGTTAGAAAAAATGTTTATATTAAAATATATTCTAGTTACATACAGTTAGAAAATAAATCTCTTTAGGGAAGTGAAAATATTTTATTGGTCTATGAGGGTTTAAAATAATTTACTTCATTATAACTTGTTTTAAGAAAAAAAAATTAAATATACATTTTATTCTACATGTGACTTGAGAGTGTTAAAGGATCAAATGTTTTCATGTTGAATTATTTTCTCTGGCTATTTGATGTACGTACAAGATTTAAATTTTTAAAAAATATAATTTTATTTTTGATCATAGTTTATACTCAGTTTTATGAATAATTCGTATTATGTTAAGTAACCAACAGTATATTATTTATAATATATATCAGAAGTTTTCAAGATTTAACGAAAGGTAAAAATAATAATAATTTTTTTCATCAGTTAAACTCAGCATCCGCATCTCCTACATTAAAATTTAAACGACAGCAGCTCGCGAACCATTCGTTTAATAATACAATTTGATATTCCAAAAGTTTTTATAAAAATATATAATGGTAATTTTTACCAATAAATAAAATAATTAATTTTCAACAAAACAAATCTTTTTTATTACAATATTATTATTATTTTTTTTATTTATAATATCAAAAGAAAACGAAATATATTATTTTAATTTATAAATAATTTCATAATGGACATATAATATTATATTGCATTCAATATAACGTACTTTACATTTTTTTTGTTCATCACTTTATTTTATGAATGTAAACATGAAATTAAATATGGTTAAAATACTAACCGCGCTCTTGTTATTAATAATGAAAACTTGAGGAATATTATCGTATAATATTATGCGTTTTTAATTGGTTTATTTTTATGTGTGAAAAATGGTTTTAATTTTTTTTTTTTTTTGATAGTGTTTATTATTAAGTTTATATTCGTTGAATAAACGACACTAAAACACAGTACCATATTTGATAGACTTAAAGGGGAATGAAATCATGAAGTTTGGTATAATAATGCAATTTAGTCAATCAGAGAGTAAAGGCTAAAGTATATATAAGGAGCGGTGCAATATGAATAATTCATCATTGAACATTTCGAACAAAATTATAGAAGTTAAATAATACTTGATAAGAAACATTTCGTGCAATTTATTTACAGTAAGTTGATTTCTTTCTTTTGCCAAGAAATATATTATTACAAAAGAATTTATTTATTTATAAGAGTAAATGGACATCTCTAAATGTTTGATTTTCTTGTGTGTAGAGATTATTAAATCCATATTTTTTAATTACTTGTCAGTATTTAACGTTGACGAAACAAACAGAAACACTAAACTGTTACAATTTTTAATACATTTATATGGTATTATGTTACTTGTTACAACACAAAATGCGGAACGAGATTTGATTAACTTTTTGAAAGTGTGAATGACGTACTTATCTCATATTATACAATAAAGTAAATTTAAAATATAATTGTGTGAACATTACTGATAACAATTTGTATGTCAAAAACAGGACAAACATAATATATTGTGTGGTAATTAAAATAAATATGTAATTTTACAATTATGTTTAAAGATACTTTCAGTTAAATTGTGGAACTCTTTACAAGGAACTATACAAATTTTATGGATACGGATGGATGACTCGGACGTAAATAAACAATTTTACAAGCATAAATTAAATCTTAGCACAAAATAAACAAATGCGATTGTATATTAAAATATTGTATTCAATATTTCAATTTGACTGGGCGTATAACTATTCAGTTTATGGTCAGAATATGTTTCTATATACCAGTAATTCTTAACCTTTTTTAAGTGACAATTTTCCAAATTAGGAAGTATTAAGAACCGATTTGTACAGTTGTTAATTCAACACGATATTTATATAAAAAAAAGCTTGCATAAAGTGTTCATATATATATATCATGAATACCAATGATTGCTTGTTGACGGAACAAGTAAAAACAGAGTAAACACGATAAGATGAAATAAAACGTTGGCATGACGGACAATAGTAGGTACCTAATACTAATGACGATAACAATACTAAATGTACGACAACGTTTTTTGTGGACGTCAAAAAAACAAAGGGTATATATTATTATGGGGTTCGGTTCCCCTGCACAATGCCTATTGCTTTTGCGTTCATTAGCTTTGTAAATAAACGTACTGAGAAGAAGAGTACTCACGGTGGCGTGATCGGTGTACCTGGGTACTGGACATTATTGTCTAGATTCCATTGATGCGAGAACCGGAGCAGTTACAATACGACCGGATTGATTTAATTAATTTACAAACAATAAAATATTTGTAACAATGTACTGGGATTTGCTAATATATAGAGACGCGAATAAGTAATGCCATATTATATACGACAAATCACTCAGCGGTGGCGACACGTTTTTAGTTTGTAATATTTCTGTTTATTGGTATATTTAAGAATTCAATCATTCGTGAACAGAACTCTGTTCGGGAAATCCATTGGAAAATCGCCGTGTGGGATTTTTTGTTGTATATTTATATGGTTACCTTAAGCGTTTGTACCGTTTGGAAAGAAGTATATGCATGCTTTTAAATATTTTTTTGTTAAAAATAAAAAAAAAAAAAAAATTCGAAAATCATATTTTTATCAAAGTGTTTTTGTAAACAGTTAGGTTTATTCTTTATCGCTATTGTGGCTTTAAATGGTCTCGATATATGTATATTGTGTAAATAGTAATAATAATATAAGAGCCGGAGCGCTGTAATGTATATTGTGTGCGATTATAATGGTAATAAAAAAATAATTATTAACACAATCGCGTAAAAAATATCAAAAATTCCATAATATTATCGTACAATATGCAAAACACTTCGCAGAAAGACTTGACTAGCGCTGTAATTAACCTGTGATATCTATTTAACGCATCATGCTTTCAAATGTGTCATTGAACTTAAGTCTGTCGAAGACGAATACGATAAAAAGCCGTAAACGTTGTGCTGATGGAGTGAGGGACGTTTTGTTAATGGTTGCTCTAGTGGTCTGGTGCGTTCAAGAGTACACAATAATTGTTTTATTGAGATTTTTGGTCCTCCCGTACTTTGCAGTGAATCTATACAATACCAGTTATTACACCACCACCGAAACAATTATTAAAAAAAACACGGCTTTGCGTGCTTTCGAATGGGCCGAGTATATAATATTTATTTTTTCGAACATAAACGATCGATGGCCGATTTTATGTCATAATATTTAATCGCACAAACTGAACTCGGAAACGGGCGTGCGACCGCCAATAATATTAATACGTATAGGTACTTATCATAATATCATAATTTAATATAAAATAGTATTATCGACGAGACTGGTCGACTCGAGTCATCACTAGATCGAGTTTCGTTCAAACAATCTCGAAACGCTATAAATATAAATATTTTATAGTCGATAACCGCACGATGTCATAATAAATAATAATACGTTTTTATGGTTTATTGTTCTCGTTTTTAGATACATTTAATAACGGTTTGATAATAAAATACGTTTTCGACGTTTCGATTTCCCACCGTTGGTATTTTTAATATTAATGAACAGATCGAGTATTATTTTACGAATTTATGATCAACTTGCTTCCTATTCCTGTATATTTATGGATTGTATATTATGTATATAGTATATGTGTACATGGGCGAATTGGATAACGTTATGAAATCTTAAGAATTATTTTCAAAATAAAAATAATAACTACATTATGAATAACAATAGTTAAGAATTTAAATCAAGAAAGGATATCTTATTAATTAATATTATGTTATTTTGTCAGTCGAAACAGAAATATTATTATATCATATGACATGAAATAAATAGATTTCAGTGAATGTCAGTTTTTTAGACAAGGGTCGTGGATAATAAGCTCCCATAAGTTCTACAAACCAGTACCTATGCGTCTCGCCAATCAAATGAAATATAATATTTTTCTCCGGAAAACTCTACAATTCATTATTTTCCTACCATTAGATTTTCATTTAAACATTTTTGTTTTCAACGATAACGTTAATCTCAGAAAATAAATGTTATATATATATATATATATATATATATTGGTATTTTCTACGTATAAATAAATAAATATTTGAAACAAGGTAAAATATATGTATGATAAATTATTATAATTGACATCCTATTCAATTTCAAAATTAATAAAGTAATATAACGGATCGTAGTTATTCCTTAGACTGCATTCAAGATGACATTTTATCAAACAAGTACATGACTACGCGCCCGGGATCGGGATAAATAATTGTGGAACGCAGACTTTGACCTGAAACGATTGACCGCTTTGCTCGGATATACTAATGGAAAAATAATATTGGAAATATTTGATTGCTGTCGATAAACCATAGGTACCAAGTAAGGAACAATATGACGGCAATATTTCCTACGGCATTGTCGGTACTGTTATAAAAAAAAAACTGTTCCGAGATAATTATTTGTCCCACGCGCGAGTTAAAAGGTTAAAAACACAATATTATAATAATGTATACTTTTCATTACAATAAAATAAATACCGATTTAATAGCACATATAGTTTGTGCGAGCCAAACAATACGAACCATCTACATCTTATGATTACAGTACAAAAAATTATTTGTGAACTCATAATATAAAAATATATTTACCTAACCTACAAGTCTATTGTCGACTTGCATTACCAACACTACATTGATAAGCGATGGGAAATTATTGTAGACTAAAAGTTTGTTTAGCTTAAAAACAAACTCAGATAACCAATCCGGTAGGTAGGTCGCCAAAAACAAACGTATACCTAGGTAGGCAATCTCAAACAAACGGCTATCTTTAGTGTAAAAAAAAAGGAAAACGCTTTGTTCTCCGATTTAACTTTAAAATAATATGTTGTATTGTACTCGTATTAACACATACAATATTCAATGATAATATTTATTAGGTACATAACGGATTTCAATGAATTATTGTTGTTATCGCCTTATTGTTGTCGGAGTAGTCGTAATTGAAATTGATAGTATTTACTAGCCGGAACTTAGACGGTAGACGATGATAATAATGATTGCGGACTCGGTGAAATAAAGTTTGGCGTTCATTAAATACGGAGGATTTAAAGTAATCCTTAAGTAGTAAATTCAAAGTTTTAAAATATGAAATTGAAGTGTATAAGTTCTAAGACACTGAACTCCAATTCATAATATAACTTTCTACCTCGATAATATATTATATAGAATATAAAATAAAATGTTTTTTTTTTTTTTTTAATGCGAGAATGTAAATGACAAAGAAATGTTGTTCAAACAAAAGAATAATACCTACAACATAATTTAATTTTAAGTAAAAGGTTGTAAATATATATAAATTATATATAAAAATAGATGTCTATATAATTTTTTGTTGGTACACTTGAACGTTATTTTTCTATGAGATGCACATCACGTTCGACATAATAACTGTCAATAAAATGTGTCATGTTCTACGATACGGAATTACTATGTTTCATTTATAATAATATACTTTATGTATTTGCATAATATGCAATTTATTTATTTTTTTATTTTTAACAATATTTTTCAACTGTTTTTTTTTTGGGGGGTTCTTTAATAAGAAATGTATTTTATAAGAAATTACTTATTCATTACCTATATCGCAAATAAAATTTTCCATCTTCAATATGACAACATGTAAAGAAGTGAATTTAATAAATGTTTTTAAAAAATTGGTTACATAATATAATTAAATTAAATTAAAAATTGTAAAATTGGTTTTTACTGTAATTATAAATAAAAAATGATATTGCAGGATAGTTCAGGAGAATCAAACTCAATTTTTTTTCAGGTCTTTAATAATGATTTAGTTTTAGTTTTTAGGAATAAATTATCTTTGAAAACGATTAAAAAAAAAAAAAAAAACTTTGTTAATAACATTATTTATGAAAGGCAATTCAGTTTAAAGTAGTTAAATATTCTGTATAAAGATATTTGATTACTTATATATTAGAAAAAATTAATTATTTAAAAAACATCACATTTGAAAGAAATATAAATACATTTATCTATTTTTCCAGAATAATTTACAATATATAGTTTCGAAGGTATAACAAAATCAAAATTTGAATAAGCAATCGCAATAATATTTTAACTTATATTATAATTAAAGCACTTAATTATGATTATAATATTTTTGTCAAATTAAGTTAATTTGTAATTTTATAATACTAATCATGTTTATTATACATAAAACAATTATGTGATATTTTATCTTAAAATAATATTTAAATTCATTATTGTTTTTAAATTTGTAGTTGAGTCTTAATAACATAATAGTTATACTAATTTTTAAGACGTTGATTGAAAAATATAATATTTTAAGCTGTACTTGTAGATGAATTCGAACAATGCAAATTAAAGCACTTTTTACTATTGTAAAATTATTATTAAATTATTATGACAATAAAATATACTGAATGGTTAGATCATATTACAAGCCCGGTTGCGGATGACTTATCATTTTGCTTAACAGACATTTTGAGCAGATGAATTATATTAAAAACAAACATGTGGGTATACATTTTATTTATTTTGTTTTACGTATTGTTTTAAATGTTGATAGAAATTTACGTTTATATATTATAATTTAAAAATGATATAAATGTTTTAATGGTAACTATAATTATAATTTTTTTCTTCATTCTTTCAAAGACGATAATACTCCTAAGTCTTAACGGTATTTAATAACGTTTAAAAGGCATACGTTAAATAAAAGAGTAAATAATTTAGAGGAAATAATATGAAAAATAATTTTTATAAAGAAACTGATTTTCAATATTAATGTAATGTCTAGAGAGTTTTTTGATTTTTTTCCATTTACTCGTTGCATATTTCTTAAATTATTTTCATCGCATGCTCTTTTCGTGATTCGAAGAAAAAATATATCAACAAAATCATTAAATAACACACGCATGGTAAAATTACAATAAATATTTCCAATGTTTGTAGTTTTTGAAGATAGCCGTTTAACAAAAAAAAAAATCTTATCACGTATCCGTACTAATGCTTAAGCGAACAAATGTAGTTTATTTATTTTATTTTATTATAATTTATAACGTACCATCGACTCTAAGGTATGTTTTCTTAGTGGTCGGTGGGTGTGTTGCCACTTGGCACTCATACACCCCATCGTCCCTGTCGGTTATGTAGACGATTTGAAGTCTCCAGTTATTAGGATATCTGAAACTCAATGTTATCCTTTGGTCTGAGCTATGCACCTGACGGCCCACGGTCAACAACTGGATATCGTCCGATTTTCGATGTATCCATGTCACCTGTTACAAATGAGTTGTTAATAATAAATATAAAAAATTGTTATTTACAAAATATGATTTTTTTTTATTTAGAGAAAAAAAACACATACTGTTGTATAAATTTAATATGTGATTTAGAACTTGCAATTGAGGTTTGAATTGAATTACTAAAATATAGAATATTAGCTTTTTCTAATATTTGCTAAAATATCACATAGTTTTATAGATCAAATTAATGTATTATTAATAATATTAATTAATTAATTAAGAAAACGAATAATACATTATATACCTATTATGTAAATATTTGTTATTTTAAAGGTTGAATAAGAGATTATACTATAAGAGATTATAGAAATTAATCTATTCGAAATAATGAGTTTAAAAATAATGTCTTGTTGTAAAGTAGGAGTCAAGATAATAAAAACTATTCATAAATAGCCTTGTTTTAAATCAGTAAGCCTTAGCTATAAAAATTGAACATTTCAGAAAATTTTAATTACAATACAATTTGCAAATTTTTGGAAATTTGATGAATTTTATTAAAATTAATATTTTATTTATTTATTTTGACGGACAATTGTTAATGGCAATGTAATATTAAAATGATCAAATACAGTGTACAATTTTCTAAAATAATTTATTACAATGGTTATTACTTATACATATTAATTAAATTATTTAAATATCCATTAAACACATTAACACTTGTACATAAAAATAAAATCAATATGAAAAATATTAATTGATTCTATACAGCTATTGATAGGAGTATTTCGACCACAATAATTTATTGAATGGAATGGCACATAAAAAGTATTTAATTGTCTAGTATTATGACTAGAAACTAAAAAGTTTAAGTTTAAAAGTAACTGTGAATAATACACTTGTTTATTAAGTCATTTATAAACAAAATAGAGATCTAATATTTTTCTCCGTATTTCTAACGGTTCTATGTTTAAAGGGATAATAATGACTGATAAGAAGAGTGACGTTAAATACTACAGCGAAAAGACAAATTTTTAAAAATACGATTTTGTATCGTATTCAATCTATTAGGTGACCAAACTTTGAAGTTGTATAGTCAAAAATTGACCGTACATTTAACCAATAAAGTTCATCCAATGCATGTAGATTTTTAAAACCTATATATCTTCGACTTATAAAACCTAGCATAATAGAAATTTTGTTTTGAATACTTACGTAATGTTCATTAAGAGATAGTGATACGTCAAATAGTATATCTAAGTTTTTATTCTTGTAAACGCGAGTGAGCTCAGAATCATTTAACTAAAAATTATGAAAATAT
>JACXSJ010000906.1:97848-146138 GCA_014851325.1 Pentalonia nigronervosa | reverse complement strand
GGGCCAAAAGATGGTGGCATTCAATTTGTTGCCAACATTAAATTTTCAAAAATTATACTATAAAATTATTTTTTTATTTATGTAGTAACACTGTTCAATTAAATAATTATTATTATATTATATATAATTGATACTTATTATATTTTTTAAAATCCATTTTTGTTATATATGACAACAATATGTATGACAAACTTTTATAATTAAAAACTTAATAGTTAATAGATCGAAATACTGAAATCGTAAACTACAAAATACGCGGGAATTATTTAACTTTTATCAATAGTAATATAATAATAATAATTTATATTACAACATTTCAATTACAATTGTTGGTAGTACTTTTTCGATTTTCGGGTCCTTATCATTTTTCGGACAATTACCAGTCACCGCACTTTTAATGGTTTAAAATGGTAGATATTATTAACCTTATATTTTATTTTGTTTAATGTGATACTATGATAACATGATAACTTAATTATATTGTCTCTTATCTTTTATATAAGAGTACAAGACACAAGTATCCTTTGCAACGGTTGACCATTATCTTCCTTAAGCTATTCACGTGTTTTATAATTTCTTTATTTTATATTAATTGCTTATAGTTAATTGTCTTTAACTGTTTGAATTTAATAACTCACTGAAAAACAAAACAATAATTTTATTTTATTAATTACTGAAAGTTGCCGTAATTTTATTTTTTAACAAGTTAATAGTATGTCAAGATTTATGAATGGAGTATTGAATAAAGTGCACAAAAGTGTTGTGAGTGTTGCCATTGGATTAACGGTGATATCCACTGGAATATTTATGTTAAGATCTTACGAAATTATATTTGTGCCAGTTGATCAAAGAGTTAAAGCTAGACAGGAGGTCAGTGAATTGTTAAACAACGAGCAACTGCTGCAAAACGAGGAATAGGTAATTGCAGTTAAAACCATATTATTAAATATTTTTAATATTAAAAATTATTTACAAACAATATTTAGTATAAAGCTATTAACATTAAACAATTACCCCTAATTCTTAGTATACCATTTTTGAATATTATTTAACATAACATATACGAAAATATTATAAATTTTATTTTATATTCAATAAATCAGCATTTTTTGAATATTTAATTATTTTAAAATTAAAATGTATTAGATTTAAAACATGTTATATCATTAAGTTAATATTCTTTATTTTATTGTGATAAGGAACAGTAGACCTATTGTGACAATTTGTGATATATTTATTAGTTTAATATAATATGTTATGTATAATCTATAATATATCAATTTACACAAAATAATTTGTCTGGTAGATTTTTATAATTTTATCTTAAAATCATTTAATCAGACTTCTCAAGTAGTACAAATTTTATATAAAAAATCATATTTAAATAGGTAATTGATAATAATTTACAGTATTAACATTTAAAATTGTCCAGTAAAAAAATATAAGTATTTAGTAACTACGGAATACCTACCTTTAAAAAACTAAAATTAAATAATGAGAAAATTTAATTGACTTATACAATTTAAATAATACTTGAATTCATAAACTAGTTTTCAGATTTAACCTGATACCTATATCTAATAGTTAACTTATAATTATTCATCTTGAGACATGTCTGAAGCATTATCTTCATCTTGATAACATTTTTCATCAGTAGATTGTTGAACAAGTTTTATGCGTTTGAATGGAGGTTGGCAAGTTTGTTCATCATTATTATTCTCTAAATTCATTCTAAAATAAAATTATTTGTAAATAAAAAAATATTTTAATTTTCTCTTATTAATTTTCAGTATTTTTTGTAAGTTTACATCTCTGATACTGAAGGTAGTGGTGGTGGGGGCGACCAGGCACTTGGCATTGTCTCCTCATCATGTAATTCTGGATCTTCAATTTCTAAAAAAAATTATTAATATAGGTACCTTAAATACTAAAGTTAATTTAGATTTTTTTTAATTACCCATTATAATACCAGCTCCGTCTATTTCTTCAAGATTTTCAGTTTCATCCAAACAATTAATATTCCTAATAAATAATATTTTAATTACTAATAATTGAATAATACTTTGTATAAAAATGTATAATATTGTGTTTCACTTACTCTAATGAATCATCAGGTAAACGAAATGGTACTGCATTCTGGTGTCTCCATTCATTTCTTGGAGGCTGTTCACCAGTAAACAAATGAAATTCTTGGGCATCATCTACAGCATACATTTATATTTTTAAATATAAATTTAAGGGGACACAATGTCTGACATGTCATCTTCATCTTACAAATGTACAACATAGCAATCTTTACGTTCACAATAA
The DNA here is from genome assembly GCA_014851325.1 of Pentalonia nigronervosa. NCBI lineage: Eukaryota > Metazoa > Arthropoda > Insecta > Hemiptera > Aphididae > Pentalonia > Pentalonia nigronervosa. The sequence continues at coordinate 143,828 of JACXSJ010000906.1, read as the reverse complement.
TTCATTTTACTCTGTTATTTTTAATATTAGAGTGAATTTATCTATTAAAAAAAGCTAAGGTAAGATAAGATTAACATCTAGGCCCACGTGTAGGCTTATTTTGATTTTTAATTTAAAAAGTTAAAAGTTTTAAAATTTACAAAAAATATAATAAAAGCCTCCTAGATGCTTTATATAACAATCTTAATTTTTAATTGTATATGTCACTAATTCGCACTAACTTTAAAAATGGCAAAAGTAAAATTAGCTATATTGTATATTTTAAAGACTAAGATAACACATGCAAGTATACTGTCCTCTTAATAATAAATTATTTATACCTGTAACATAGTTATTCAATTTCATGCAAGTTTCATAAGGTGGTGGTAAATTTTCCATGTTATCTTGTATAGAATTAGACATGCCATTTGAATTTATATTCCAAACTCCTGCATAACAAATGATAATAAACTTTATTTTATACTTTTTATATTTTTATTGTTGTAAAAATGGTTAGGCTTACTTTTATAAAAATAGGTCCACATTAATAAAATAAAAAAAATATTCATTATTAAAAAAAAAAATCCAATATCTTGCCAATATGAATTTGAACTAATTTTTTCTGAAAATAAAATAAATATATTTAAATAATTTTAACTGATATACCTACTTAATAAAAAATACCTGGTGTTGGTAATAAAATGTTAGAATTTATTGAAACCTTTAGGACGCATAAATCGTGAATTTCTCCTCCAAAAAATACTTCTTCAAAATAGCTATTAAAAAATTAATAGTTTGTATCAAGAATCATATTTTATTTACTGAAAATTGATATTTGCATTTACTATTTACCCATCAAAACAAGAACTGCAGTCTGATATATCTTTTGGGCACTTTATACTTTCTTTTGATGTTCTAAAATACATGCTACAATTCATACATTGAGAGCATAAATTTAAACTAATATCACAATAACTATTTCTTTCAAAACAGTCATTGTCTGTATGACATTCAAAATCATCATTTGAATTAATAGCACCTTCAGGTATTGTCCGAGAAACATTTTCTTGCATTATCTATAAATATATCAATTGATTATGATAACAGTTAATAAATTATTAAATAGTAATGCATACTTTGTCAAATTAAATAATGATAAAAATATTTATCATGTTGTATGAGTTATTGTTTTAGTTTTAAACTATTAATATATATAATTTTAGAATGTTTTTCAACTCTAGTTATAATAACGACTAAAATTTTAAAGAGAGTTAAATTTAAACTATTTTAGTATGTCATTATTATATATGGAGAATAGAGTATTATACAATTACTATCTACTTATAAACAATTAAAAAAAAAAAATATTTGTGTACAAGTATTCAAATATCCATAATAATAAATGTATTATTTTCTAAAGATTTTTAGTATGATCTGATTACTGGTTAAAATTTAAATATTAATGTTTTTCAAAATTAAAAATAATGTTAACCTAACCTAACAATTTTCTTAAAAATAACTGAATATTTGTTGAGAAAAGTTACATTACTCGAACATTTAATACATTATTTTTCTTTAGTAGTAAGAGTAATTAGGAAATTTTGTGTAGGCATATATATCAGTTTCAAATTTTATGTAATTGGTACTTTAAACAAATAATTTTCAAAAAACTGTTGTTTTATTGAGATAATATAGAACTTGGAATTAGATTCATTAAAAACCTACAAAATACACATACATATTTTATGCGCTTATTATCATTAAAATATGCTTTAATGTTTTTATTTAGATAATAAAATATTTAAATTAATTTCATTAACCCTTTGATTATTGCAATAAAATGTGACTATTCTCGACAGTACTGAATTAAGTTCACTTAATTGAAAATAGATACTTATTTTGATTGGATATTTCCATTCTATATAGTAAATAACTATAAAGAAATGTTGGTATTTGGTGCTATGCAACATCAATATTCAAAAGGTTAAATAAATAATTAAATAATTTATATTCTATTTTTTTATTAAATTACATATAGTATAGTGAATATGTACAGACATATAGAATTGTATTCAGTGAAGCAAATGTATTGATAGTAGTCTGTACAATAGTTTATTCTGTATTCACTCATTAAAAAAAATTGTTTGTTTGTATTTGGTACTGGGAGTATTTGTTTGCAGTATTGTTTTTCAGTTTAATATAGGTACATAATATTATATTTTTGAGATATTAAATATAACCATACTAATTAAATATTTTTAGAGTATACAAAATAAAACTTTTATAGACTCAGGTTCAAATATATATATCTTACCAGTTACTTAGCTAATTTTTTTAAACTATTTTATAAAAATATGCACACATTCAATTTTGGGCACAAGAAATAAATATAGAATCTCAAAAATTGTATGTATGCTTAACTCTTTTTGTATCCTTTATTTCTGTCCTATTTTTTTAATAATATTTTCTAAAAAAAATACCTATTATTGTATAAGCACAATAATAATCTCCTTGTTCCACTCAGAGCTTGAAATTAATCATAATTAACTAATTAAGTAGAAAAATAATAGAAAATGTGTAAATATATATATATATTTAATTTACATGGTCTAAATGTACATTATTTAAACTGTATACTGTATATTTCAATACTCCATTTATGATTTACCTACATGCCTCTTTCTTTAAGGCAATAATAAGATAACTAGAACAGGTTTATAATTCTATTATTAAAAATATAAAGTAAACATTTGATATTAAAAAAAATAAAGCATGTATAGTTAATATAGTAATTCTATTGCTATTCAGTATATATCTAAACACTTACCAGTATGATAATTATAAGTGAGCTTATTAATCCCGTTGAAATGTGTGCCATGTTTAAATTGATTTCTATTAATATCTGTATAATCTTTAAAACCAACAAATACAATACATTATTAAATTATAACTTTAATCGCAATTATATTGCCGTAAATAATGGATTGACTTATGACGAAATGCTTACGTTTTTACTAGGAAATTATTATTTACATTTAATTAGTCTAGACAATATATTCTAATTAAATGTATTCTAAACGATTTAATTGAAATCGAATTTCTAATGCAATATTATATATGCGATTTCTCGCGAATTCCATTCTTGAGTGCAGAAATTAATTTTCCTTACCATATAGGTGCAATATTTTGGTTACGGGTGAACGTATATTGGTATGTTGATCGTGGTGTTAAATTGAATGTATGTAATAGAGTACACAAACTTAATTTCCAAATTAAAAATCGAAGACTTCAAGGTAGAATTTTTAAAAATTTGTGCGTTTTCTATGGTTATCCTGTCGCGGATCAATAATGAATGCTGACTGTTGAGGTATTGCCGGGTTGCTCTGGAGCACTGGACCAAGTTAAAAGAGGATGAGTCATGCAGACCAAGGTCTTGTCGTGAACCTGTAACGACATGTCTCGTATTGTGAACACACATGCGCGGGGTAGAACACTAGAACTAAAGAAGGAATATTATTGCTCGTGTTCGTGTGTGTATTATGTGATGTAATTTGCAAGTGACTAAGGTGAACGAACGTCCCTCGACCCACGACTATTCGTCCGATTTGTTGTTACACAATAATAAATAATAATAGGTACCTAATTTTTGAAAAATATTAACGGATTAAGATGGTAGTCCGTAACAAAGTAATATTGAATATAGATATAATATAATATAAAACAATATTAACTTTTAATATTTATAAATATATTCAAACATATGTATACAAGGCGATTTTTAAAAAACACTCACCTTATATTTGTACTTTAATTATACATATATTAAAATTCTAATTTTTGGAATTTTTAAACATACGTCTTAAATATTTTCGAAATTTTTATACCATTTTTAGGAGGATGATCCTGTGGTAATACAAACTTCAGTTTTTTTTAATAGAAACTGCCATCCCTTTTTCACTTTAAATTATTCAGCAGATATTTTTTTTGAGAACTAATGTATTTAAATCAAAATTTTAACAAGTAGTTTTTGAGTTATATAACTTTGTGTACTAAAGATAATAATATATATATGGTAATGACCAATGAGTTAAAGATGTATTAGAGACTTAGATGATTTGAAAATATTAGTTATTATTTTTATTGATCTATTATTATTAATAATTTGTAAAAAATTTCCAAATATAAATATATTACATTTAGTTTATATTTTTATAAAACCATTTTTAAAGATTATTATCCTTAGTATAAACATTTTAATATCTCAGGAACTACTCATTAAAATTTAGATTTAGATAAATCAAAAATTACAAGAAAATCATCCACTGAATAATTTGCAATAAAAAAAAAAGAAGGTTCTCATTAAAAAAAAAAGTTTGTATAACCACAGGACACACAAAAAAAAATAGTATACGTAATACAAAAAAATCAGAATTTGAATAAATGTACAATTAAAAGGAAAATGGAGGTGAACATGCTTAAAAAATTACCATGTATCAAAACCAATATCTAGGCAATATATTTTATTTTTTGCGGGGCTGTTGGTGCTAGAAAACTAAAAACTGATAAAATTATACAAATTTTTTTTTGTTTTAAATAAAAAAAAAAAAAAATTAAAAATTAGGCAACATTTTGGTATACTCGTATGCGTTCTGCTGAAGATTGCGATTTACTAATAATGACGGGACATCTATCGTAAGCGCTTTACCACACGTTTACGATGATGGTACTGTTTTTACTTAAAGGATAAAAAGTTTGTAGAAGATTCCTCTGAGGCTAAAAATTGTAAAAAAAATATGTTTGGTACGACGAACCTGATACGTTTCCAAAATATAATATAATAACAGAACTGTATATATTTTTAAATAAAATAACCTATTACAGATATATTATTGAAACGTTTTAAAGAAAAATCAATGAAAGGGACACATTTAACACCTTTTTAAAGTACATGACAATTTTTTAAATTATTAAATATATTTTAAAAGAATATAATTTAAAAGCATATTTTTTTAAGTGATAAATAACAAGACAACGACAGCGTCGTGGATTATATATATTTTTATAATAAATTTAAGTATTATTTATTTCGTTATTTAACCATTTATACATCATCCAATTCTTGCAAGATTATACAATTGTTTAAATATTTCTATAAAGTGGTAAAAATGGTAAAGCACATAATGCAGTTGCAATATTGCCGGTAGAGCATAAACGACGAGATATTAATACATTTTAATTATAAATTTTGCTGTAAAGTAAATGTCTCGTGTGTTTGTGGTTTACTGTGATGGATGTGTTAAAATTGAATTCAAAAATATATCATTGCATAAGTACGAAAAAACTATTCTGAGTGGAGACGATCTGTAGCCTATATTACTATAAGTATATTTTATGTTATTATTTCTATTAAATTTATTTATTTTACTATTATACATCATATAAAAAAAATTGTAATACAGTAGGTTAGCTAACAATTGATCATTTTATAAATTTTTAACTAAGAAATTATTTGTAAAAGTTGGTAATTTTAACAGTTTAAAAATATTTTAAAAATTAAGAAAAATGAAAATTTTTACGCAAAGCTTATTTTTGACAAAATTAATTTTGTTTTTTAGTGCAACTAAAAAAATAATAACTGTAAATACATGAAATTTTCATCAAATGTTTATATTAACATTTTCTGTACACTATATTTTTTTTTAATCAAATCATTTTAAGCTGTTTATAAGCATAATACATTTTTAGTTTTTTTTTGTCAATAAAATTTTTTTGCTCTGTCAAAAAACTTAAAACTTTAATACAAGGTTACTCATATCTTGTTAGTAAAAATTGAAAAAAAGGATTGACCGTATATCCACAAAATCTTTTAAAGCATCTAAAGTTAAAATTTTGACAAAATGACAAAATCACGAAAATTTGCATTTTTTTTTTGTTTTAGAAAATCATAAAAAAATTTGTTTAAATCTAAGATTTGAAAATTTAACACCACATCCATTACAGTGACCCATTTGACACCTATTATATAGCAGAAGACAGTGCCACTTGCCTTTTTTTTTTATTGTTTTCCAAAGTTTCGGGAATTGTTTTTTAAATATGATATGTCATATTTTTCTTTGACATTTATAAAGTACCAATTACATAAAATTTGCTATCAGAAACTATGTCCAAAGTAGAAACATTGAAACATTTTTTCTATTATTTATCGTGTATATAGACAAAAAAAATTAAAATTAAAACATACATTGTAAAATCAATACATTCATCGCTCCACTTATAATCTTAAATCATTCTGAGCAGATACTTGTGTCAAGGTGTTTGAAACCTCTGAGATAATTTTTATAATTTATTTATATTATTATTATTTATTAGTAATGAAATATTAAAAATGTTTATACTCATTTTAAACTATTTATACCACGACCCTATTCATACTGTTCAAAGGTACGTTGGTAATACATGTAATAATGTAAATAATTGTTAATATCCTTAGAATCCATTAAGAATTTCGTTCAAAATGGATTTTTGAAATCAATAATTTATTATTAGTCTATAAATATTATTTCCGTCACCGTCGTATGTGCAATTGTTTCTACACTCTACTTTCTGTCTTACACATGCATTACATAGCGTATCGGATTCTCACTATTTTATTTTTAGTATTATAGAAGAGATTTTTTTTCATATTTTTATACTAAAATGAGTTATATGGATTTGTAAAAATATATTGAAGTTTTTTTTTAAGCTTCTAGTTAAGATTGTAGCTTGATAATTAAAATAATTAAGTTATATAACTCTTTTTAAAATAAAAATATGAAAAAAATCTCTTTGCTCAAATATAGTGCCATAATTTAATTTATATTATTATCACCGTGTCCAACATTTATATGGCCATTTACCATTGGATATTTAATATACTATAATAAATAATAATCATTTTTAACATAATCTAATAAGAATAATTTTTACATGGCTACTCAAATAAGGAATAGAAATAATCGAATACCCAAATTATTCTAGTGAAATAGTGTTTTAAAAATTATCATTTGAAATTGCAATATTCTCTTTGAAATAAATCACCGATTGATATTAAAAGTATTATTTATGATGACTTAAATAAATTGTGTTATTTAGAAAGACGATTTTATTTAATTGTCTTCGTTTTACAAATGCAGAATTTAAAACATGTCAAGTACAGGTGGGCCAAGGGAATAGAGACAAAAATAGATAAACATAACTCAGTATATTTTATTGTATGTAAATAAGTGCCATTTAATTTTTTAAAAATGATATCAGGCATATGATGCTTATCTTCTTTGTAGCATGAAGCAAGTCGATCCAAAAAATTTGAAGAACTGCTCGTACCCTCTCCGTATTCTAGGGAGTTGTTACAGTAAGTTTGGGATCAGTTGGCTTTTTTTAACTGTCCCTGTTGTTCGAAAATTATTGACCTACCTCATAATTATTTTCCTATTGGGAACAACACTGCGACGTCCGACGCTGAAGTGGTCTGAATGCGTGCAGCACCTTGACTACAGATTCATTGTTTTTCATAAAGGCGTCGTACACAAACAGATGATGAACTACACCTCACTACATAGTGACAACTAACAACTAAGAGCGACATTATCCAACGGATCGAATGAGCTTATCCACTAGGCCTTCCTACTCACATTCAACGTTAAGAAAAACCCGTCTATTTTTGTAACTATTCTCATAGCCCAATCTGTATACAATCAGCAGTTTATGTTTTGCTTTGTAAGTTTAAATATTGACTTGTTATCATGCCTAAAGGATATAACATTGTTTTTTTAATATTTAAATTTTTTAATCAATTATAAGAATTTTTAAATTGAAATATTTTTCACACCTTTAACTCTCTTTAAAATGTCCAGTAAAAAACCTCCAATACAACACAGAAATTGATTTACCTTTAAATTTATAATAGGTCAATTTATTCTAATTTTATAAACTTATAATTAATGAACCAGAACGTGGACTTCTCAAATTAAACCATGATTAGTACTTAAAAGGAATTAACAAATGCATCATGTATCCAGACAACCTCTAAAAACCTCATGACAGTTTTTTATTATTACTTTTCAACTGAAAACATTTTTTTTTTTGTATTTGAAAACACTGTTTATGCTGTATATCATAGTACAACTTGTTATTTGTATTCTATGCACACTAGTCTAATCATTATTATTCATTAAAAAGAATAGAAAAAAAGTCTCTAAAAATAATTTGTCAATTCAAAAATATTAATAAAAAAAAACCATATAACCTTAAAGCTAAGATGTTGCTAATGGGTGATTTCCTTACTACGATATATATGTTATTTTAATCTTTATAAACTTTCGGATTAACTTATTGTAATATTTGTACAGATTGTAAATTATCTTAAATAAAAAAAAAACTTAAAAGTTAAAATATGAATTATTAATTTAAATACATTAATATAAATAATCACTTTATATAATACATTAAATTGGAACTAATTACTAAAATTAAATACACAATAATAGTTACTAAAATTGTATGTGAAGCATATTTTAGCTATAGCTTAAAATTGATTTTTTTTCCGAGAGCCTAGAATTAATTTCTAGGACTTTTTACATTGAGATTTATTTTTCTACTATTACCAATGAATTACAGCAACAAAAGTATCAAGTGCATACAATTTTATATTATACACTATCAGAAAACAAAATGTATATGTATTTCATTACCAAAAAAATGTTTGCATTATGATACAGCTCTAGCATACAATAAATAATATGATTAAAAGATACATTCAATAATATTTTAATTTGTGAATAATTTTTATTTTTAATGAGAATTTAACGTATTAATTATTTATCTCGACAAAACAAGTGTAGTAGTGATAAAAGAAAAAAAACATAAAAATCTTAAAAGAAAATAGGAAAACTAGTAATTTTTAGGCCTGTCAGGAATGTAAAATTAAGGATGCATTTTATTATAATTATTATTAAAAGAAATAGCATTAATTAGAAAAAGGTTGAGATCAAAGAGCAAAAAGTGTACTTTAAATGAATTGTATGAAGTGAAAAAGAAGAATAATTAAATAGTAGGTGTTGGAAATCACACAAAACCACCAGTTAGGTAGAATACAGAATAAGCTGTAATTAAGCCTCAATTTGAATGAGTGGTGTGGTAGCAAATTGTGACTAGTGCGTACCTGTAGTATTTGGTTATACATGTGCGACTAATCTCTAAAGATTGAAACTGAGGTATTTATAGTAGAATGATTTTAGATATTATTTTATATCAAAAGGCGAAAGTCTTTGGGGGGTTTCTCTATTCTAGTGTCTATAGTTTCTGGATGAATTTATGGAGTCGAGGAACTAAATTGGAATAAGGGCACTTTAGAGAGTGAAGGGTTTTCAATGTTGTGTTGGGAAGCTCATTGAAATGTGATAGTGTCAGACCTGGTTTCTAGAGTTAGTAGAGATGCTTGAATTCTTAAAATAATGAGGAAGCACTTAGAGAAGAAAGCTTTACTGGCGATGGCGAATAGACTAGCTTGAGAATTAGAGATAATAAAATAATTACCAGATGATAGAGAGCTTCTAAAATCACCCAGCATTCAGTAAAGAAAGAAACTTATGGAGATAGATTGGAAGCTGACTATGCAATTCAGGAAGAAAATAAGCGTAACCCACCATAAAAACTAGAGTTTGTACTATAGGTTTCTATAACAATTCATTATAGATCTATTATACCATATAAATAAACTTAAATAGATTCTTTTATTTTTATTAATCTGAGTTTGAATGATGATACTTCACAAATAGTACAGCTACCAATTCTTTACATAATTCTTCTAAAATTACCGCATTGTTAAATATTATTACTTCGGAATTCCTGAAAAATAAAAAGATAAACATTATCATAATCTAATTACTATACTTTACAATTTTACTTTTCTTTTAAAAGATTAATTAAAGTACTATTTAAAATACGTTTTCTTGCTTGAATTAATTCTTCATTATAATTTGGGAATGTTAATATCTTCTTATGTAGTTCTTTAAGTACATGACACAGTATCATGTATAATGAAGGTACATTACGTTTTAACGGTAATGTTGAATTTAATAAGTATTCATGGAGATATGGATGAGGTAAAGAACTTAAAAATATTAAAATTATTTTTAGTTGCATTGTAGTCGAAGAATTCTAAAAAATAAATACAAAATTACTATATATTTAAAAGTATAACTAATAATTATTAATTATTAATAACAACTTGATTTGGTATGCTGCTGATTTTTTCAAAAATCATTCTTAAAAATGGACCTTCATCAAAATCGTATAATTTAATTGAATCTAATGCTTCAGTAGGCCAATCAAATTTTGTACATTTATCAAAAATATTGTCATATATATTCTTCACGTCTGTTATGTGATCTTTAAATGTATGTGATTGGTCTGATTGTAGGTTTTGAGGAATTAATACTAGCAAACTTAACATTTAAAAAAAATTACAAGGCAAATTAATAATTATATGTATATTGTAATATTAAATTATAAACTTACCGATTAATTATTCTATCAATACTTGAAGGTGCAAGAGTTCGACTAGTATTAATATTATTTTTATTTGACAGTATTTTTTTTTCTCTTTCGTCTTCTTCGTCACTCCATGTTCCTGATGTACATCTTTCATAATAGTTTCTATTATTGACAAACCGTAAAATTATAAAATCCAAAACTTCTTTATCTGAATCAAGTAATACATCCTTCAATAAAAAGTTGAATAATATTAATTACAATAGTGATACAAATTATATAGATAATAATAAATAAATATAAGAAGTACTTTGAAAAAATTGAGAATGTTAAAAACAAAAATATCATCAGTAGTAGAAGACAATTTTATTAAAATGTCTATTGGAGTTTGTTTATTGCAATTAAAATAATCAAGCTCTGTCCGTAACCAATAATTCATTGCTGCAAATAAAATATATTCTCAAGTTTATAATTTATTATAAAAACTATACTGTTAATTAATTACATTAATCATTAAAAAACATTAATACATGTCAACAAAGTTAATCTAAACAACACTTACTATAGTTTAAAGGTGTATGATTCGCTGCTTTGTAAATTTTTTTTATCAAAAAAACATAAGAAGATGATATTTGCTCTGAAGTATCAAATAATTTATTAAAAAATAATAATCTTAATGATTCACACAATGAATAAGATATTTTTAATTGGCCTTCTCTTATCACCTACAAATAAAGTAAAACTAATACTTTATAAATTTAACAATATTTCTACAAGTTCATACCTAGAAACATACCTCAATTATAAAATTTAACCAACAAAAAAATTTAGTGACATCATTTGAATAAGTGGCATTGTAATCGTCTCTATATAAAAATATTGAGACTATTAAACATTTAAAATTAATTTGGATTAAATTTGTTTGACAATACACATAAATTATATTTGTATGCATATCTTAATAGAAATTATTTTAAATTAATACACATTTCCGTTCACCTCCAATTCAATTCAATTGTTTCTAGTCCATTGTAATCCAATGTAGTCGGTAAAGCATAAAATAGATTTCTGAAATGTTTGCTTAATGTTGAACATAGTGTAGTTTTATTAATTATGAAGTCTATTACATTTTCATCATTTAATTTAGTCAGCAATAGTATACATTTACAAAATTTATAGTATACATCTGTATTCTAAGAAAAATTATCTATATTAATAATAATCAACATTATTTAAACTACATATAATTTCTTTAAAATATGAAAACCTTAGTATTGATGTATGTTAATACACAATCCAATAAATTTAATCTGTTAAATGTACTTGATTCCGTTGGTGCCTTTACTTCTTCTAAGTGATACATATTGGCTTCCTAATAAATAGTATTTTTAAATGTATTTCAAATAGAAAAAATGTACACAAATATTATATATTACATATGAAAAAAACATAATTGAAACATTTTGTTGATTGCTTAACAGTATACACAGCGTGTATAAAAAGTTAATCTGATCTTGTTGATGTTTATTATACAAAACACTATCGCATAAATTAATTAGTCTCTAAAAATAAAAATATAAAATGAATAAGTACAGTTCTTTAAAATAAATCTTAGAACACATATTACTTGAATAGTAACAAAAAATGACTGATGAGCTAATACTGGATTTCTTAATTGACTGATAAGATTTGTCATGTATTTTAATATTAATATCCTAATACCAATTAATTTTTCTTTTTCTGCTATAACTGCTAACATATTAAATAGGTTGTTTTTCAATACATATTCCATGCACGAGTTTGTAGTTGTTTCATCATTTTTGTCTTCACATAGTAATATCTAAAATAATACATTAGATGTATAGATTGTTTTGACATTATTTAGATATTTTATTTTCTTTAAATAGTGGCATATTTAGGAATATGGAGTTTAAGGAACTCAATGAAGTAGCATCCCATTTCCATTTCACAACATAAACATAAGTATAAGGTACTAGGTGAGTAGGCAACATAATGTTCCACAATATGCCACTAACTACCTATTTATAATTGTTTAAATAAATTTACAGATTCAAATTTATTTACTGTTTTTCTTATACAGTATTCTGTTGAATAGAATCGGTTAATAAGTTAGTCCAGACACGTTTAGTTTAAATTAATAAACAAATTTAATATTGTGAATAATAAATATGTGATACTCAACGCACTTTGTACAATGGTAACAAATCGCATATGTCGACATACTGCCTATATATTATATTTATATATATGCCTGTGTACTACAAGACTCGACATTGAGAATGTGCCATCTAAACATTAATTGCTTACTATACTAATATATATATATATACTTAAATTACAGTGTGTGTAAAAAACTAATATACCTATACTAAATATACTGAGTGTATTGTTTAATTTCAACATATTCTTTAATTTATTTAAATTATAATATATTATGCAATTTAATAATTAGTTTAATACGTAAAATAGTTTCCATAAGAAATACCTGTTGTACTATTTCCAGATGACTAGGTACATTAGTTTCTTGTATGTGGGTTTGAGAAAATTGTCCATCTGTAGTCCACTCTAAGTAATTAACCATAAATTTTTCCCAATGATAAATGAAATTTTCAAATGCTGGAGTTGGTGGGGCAATCTAAAATACATTTTTAATAAACCATTTAGTATATTCAAAGTAAATTACGAGTGAAGTGTTTTATAATAAACAACTGTATTTTCAAATAATAATTAACTTTAAATTAAAAAAATACACAAGTATTTTACAGCTTACTGTATCTACAACTGAATCTAAAATTGTATTTAATACTGGCATCATGTTTATAAATTTTTTTTTACTTATAATAATGTAAATTATAAATAAAAATTAATAATTGTAATATTTATAATAAATTTTATTTGTTATTAATTAATAACTTTTTATTCAGACATCTCAGTATTCTTATCAGTTTAAATACGTTTACATGATAAGATAAAACATTTTATATTTTGTAGGTTATTTACATACAGTTTCAGTAATACCATATTTAGACATAATATACTTTTTTGGTAGATAGTAGATACTATAATACTATATAGATTATCTTGAACCTTAATTTGAACTTCGTGTCGTTCATGGACATGCAATTGCAGTAGATAAGCTGTAAACTAATATCACAGAATTTTTTAATTTATTTAGTTTAATTTCATTGTTACAGAATTTATTTTGTGATAACATTACGTTATTCTATAAGATAAACACGATTTGATTAAAATTTAAAATCATAATAAGCTAAATTATGCCAAAAAGCATACATTATCTCTTTATTTAATTAAATTAAAATTGTCTAGATTTAAAATGCGGTTTTACAAGTATTGTGATTTTGTCAACGCTAATACTAACTATGCAAATCGGATGAAGATGCTTAGCAACCGTATTTTTGGTGATGTTGTACGGCCAACTAATGAAAAATCTATGAGGGTGCCTAATATATTTCAATAACAATTTCTGAGAATCTGATTTTATAATAATTTTTATATTTTTAAAATATTTAGGTAGTGAAAATGTTTAGTGAAGAACCATTATACAAAAAAGAAAATGTTATAAACTACTATCCTCGACATATAGAGACAGGACTATTAATGAAGAAACTTCGAGAATATGGTTTGTTTAGAGATGAACATCAAGACTTTATTGAAGAAATGAGAAGACTCAAAGTTCTTAGGGGAAAAGTATTTGTTAAAGGAGAGAAAAAAAGAAAAGCTAAGAGCATTATATAATTGTTCAGTTGTTCAAAGTTGCATTCTTGTACTAAAAATAATCAGTGTTCTTAGAATTGTGTATTAATGTTTAAAAATCGTTCTTAGTAAAAATTTTGTAGCTATGTGTTAATAAAAATATGATTAATTATTAGTTTTGTTATATCTTAATATTTTTTTTTATTTTTTTGGTATAACCTAAAAGTGACATTTTTTAAATCAATTCAACTCGTTCTTTTAACAATTAAACCATTGGTGCAACTTGGTTCAGGTGACTCCTATTCTCTTAAATATACTTGATTTTTTTTTTACAAATTCTGTGTAGTATGTGGTTATATATTTGTATAATTTGTATTGCAATATAAAACATACAGTTGTTATTTGTAATCTATAAAGTATATTTAAACATTTAATATAAGCCTAAGTTTTTTTACAATATACATTATTTATGAATAAAAAGTAAACAATTGATTTTGCAAATTTAGGTGCTTATTGTTTTTGTCAAAATAAAAAAGGTGAGCAAGTGGGTACCACTTTGCTGTACAATATGTGTCGAGCGGTTCACTGTAATGGATGTGTTAAATTTAAATTCGATGATAAATCATTGTATATGAAAAACAATTCTGAGTGAAGATTGTCTATCAGTCTAGATTATGAAGTAGTTATTTTTCGATTTATTATTGCTATTTAAGTAATTTATTTTACTATAAGTAATACAGTAAGTAGGTTAAATTAACTTTTGCCAAAACGTTTGGCATCTATTTTGGAAAATATCATTGTGTGTATAAAATATAATATAATACTATACAAATTTCAAGTACCTCATAATTCATTTACTGTTAAATAATTTGCAAATTTTTGTAATTTCGACAAATTTCGTCAAAATATGAACTTAAGATACTTATAAAAAAAATTGTACAAATTAATTTTTAATATTCTTAGACTGCCATTAAAAAAAATATATATCAGGAATCTTGTATTAAATGTTCAAGTTTTTTGATTCAGTGAAAAAAATGTTATCGATATTTATAGAAAAACACTTTAAAAAAATGGAAAAAAAGTTATGACAAAACTTGAATTAATTTTTGAAGTTTTTTGACAGAGTGAAAAACATTTTATTGACAATAATAAAAAAATAAATGGAAAATTTCTTATACCTATAAATAGCTAAAAAAGAGTTAAAATATATTGAAAAATCTTTATTTTCTATTGTACTACTGGTTAACATTCATTTATCGCTTGACAAGTTTCAATGTTTTTAAAAATATTTTTTTTATACAATTTTCAAAAAAAGTTATATTTTTTATTATTATAATTCTATACTTTATTGTGTAATTATTTTTTTACACTTTTGAACGTCAACATTTTTTAGTTCCATAAAATATTTCTCTTAGAATTTCCGTGTATAGAAATTGGAATTTGAACAAGCAATTAGTACAAGAACAAAGAAATATACATAAAACATAACATTTTGTGGGTTACCCTAGATGTCATGCCACTTTTTTCAACTAAACTTTAAATACTTAGATTAATTATATAATTAATAACTCATTTTAAAATTCCTATTTCATTTATTATACATTTAGTTCCCCAGAAAAACGATCAGTTTTAGTATGTAAAATAAAAAAAGTGGCAACCAAAATGAAAGTTGTACAGTAGATGTTGTGTGGGTCACTGGAATGGACGTGTTAAATTTTAATTCAATGATATAAAAACATACTCAGCCTACATTATTACTAAGTTTATTTTATGATTTAAATGCTTTTAAAGTAATTAATTTTTGCTATTAATAATGCAGTAGGTTGAAGTATGGAATTTATTTTTGTCGAAAACATTGTATTTGAAAAAGTCATTGTGTGTATAATATACTTAAAAGTTTTAAGTACCCTCGAATGATATTTTGAAATAATTAAAATAAAATAAGAAATTGATTTTGTCGAAAACTTGGCTTGTGTAAACATTTCTGTTATCCCCAATTATCAAGAAAAATACTGGAACTTTATTACTTTTAACTCTCCCCTAAAAAAAAAATATCCTGACTAGATTCATTTTCCCACCTATAGAAAATATATTGAAGTTAAAAATCGAAGAATTTTTAAAAATATAAAAGACAAATCAAAATGCATATAATTATAAAATAAATACATTCATTGCTCTCCGCAAAATCTAAAATAATTACATATTCTATCCAATAATAAGATATTAATAGTGACAATAGTGTTACCTGCTTAATAAAAAACTACTATTTACTATAGCTTCATAACCCGTAAGCTATATATAATTGCTTTATAAAAGAAGAAAAAAGAGGGAGCTAAATTAACTTGCATCACACCAATGTGTATACAAGCATTTTCATTAGAGCATTGGCCATACGTCTTTTCGGTCATTTTTGAAACTGTTGAAAATTTAAACTGTTAAATATGGATTTCGATAAAATGTTAATAGACTTTGGTGAATATGGCTCGTATCAAAAACAGTTAATCTGGTTAGTTGTCTTACCATGTGTTTTGCCATGTGGATTTCATGCTTATAATCAACTATTCATGACTTCCATTCCCGAACATTGGTGTAAAGATGAATAGTAAGTATAAAATATAATATATTCAATAGCTTAATTTATTATTAGTACCTATTTGATTTTATAATTAAATTGTATACTTTACTTTCAGCCATTTTAATTATACATCTAATATTAATCAGTGTTTGGATTCAATGAATAACACATGCAAATTCTGGGATTACGATCACAGTCGATATTTATCTACAATTGTGACTGAAGTAAATTTAAATAATCAACTAATTTAAAAACAAATTATTAGTGAATTTTTGAGTGTAATAAATTGCTGAACTTTGTTAAACAGTAAATTATCAATACCTATATCCAAAATTATAGGTTTAGCTATTGCGATTTTACTTTTTTTCGGATTTACGAAGAACCTACCATTCAATGTTGTTATATTAGTACGTCACTGCGTCGCCTATGTAGACAATAATACGATTTAAATGTGTTGTTAATTTTATTTAAATAATTTCTGAAAACTAGAAATTTTTTTTTCCTGATTACAAAAGTATTTTACCTTAGTTAACATAGGTAGGTACAATATTGACATTGTACATATTTTAAAATCCCACTTTATTAATCATTGATGCGCATTAAATTATTTTTGAATAGTACATCCTAATTAAAAGACCCCTCTGCTTATGTATAAACAAAATGTTTTCAAACCTTTTGAGATTTGATCAAAATCTCTTTTCATGCAATCGTTAAAGGATAGATACAACAACAGTCATAATCATTATTGTATATTTGTGTATACAATGTTTATTTGCATAAGGATAATTAAAAAACGAAAAACTTAAAACATAGAGGAACAATTAAATGCTTCTTTCCACACACAATATTTCAGTTAGTAGGTAGATCATTATAATAAATTCTATAAATGTATGTCTGTATATATCTAATAATGGAATATGTAGGGTTTAGTAGGTATAATATATATGTATACATAACTGATTCGTTGCCATTACGTTGTGTTTAAATTGGGTCTCCATAAAAACTCTTATCATTGTTTGTTATCCAAAAATTATAGATTTTAATATAACAAACAATGATAATAAAATAATATAATATATCAATAACATATCACTCCAGGTTGGTATTATACCCTAGGAAGTAGGTAGGTATTTCCTTCCGAACCAGTTGTAGGTAAACAATTGCCTCTATCACCGTCGTATAAAATGAAAAGTCCTAATTCCATTATTCATATTTCTAACATTTTATTATTGCTTTTATTGGATATAATACTGCTGCAAGCTGCAGCGATACGAGTATCATTTAAGTTCATATATTTACATAAACCGACATTGGTACATATATATATAAATAGAGAGAGAGAGGTTAAATAAAAGGGGGTGCTAAAATATTATGTGAGCATTTTTTTTTCAAAAATATTCTTTATAATACTGCTTAATGTCTGTAGATAAACGGTTATTTTGCGAGTTGCTGAAGGATTGGAAAATATGTAGTTTTTAATGTTAATAATCATTTAACATTGACCAGAAAATCCCACAATGGAAGGACGATATCAATTACCTATCAACAATTTTTATATTTTCCACCTCCTTAAATAATGTATGAACTTTTTTAATTGGGCGATTGTATAATTAGTTTTTTTCTTATTTATTTGCTATATACAATCCATACCTAAGAGGCACAATAACTAATAAGTATATGTGATAGAAGGAATACATAGGTACATAATATTATATTTATTAATCACGAGTAATGAATAAAAAATAAAAATACTTTTTTTACATGATATCTTTGATGTAAGCAATCATTCAATAATGACACTAACTGTTAAAATTTTTTTTATTATACTTTTTTTAGCTGAAAGAAAATATAGTCTAGCTTACATGGGGGAGGGGCCTTTAAGAAGA
The DNA here is from genome assembly GCA_014851325.1 of Pentalonia nigronervosa. NCBI lineage: Eukaryota > Metazoa > Arthropoda > Insecta > Hemiptera > Aphididae > Pentalonia > Pentalonia nigronervosa. The sequence continues at coordinate 125,123 of JACXSJ010000906.1, read as the reverse complement.
TCATGACACCATTTCCTTTTGTAACGTTTGGGTAGATTTTCAAGAATAAAGGGATTGCTAGAATTCGTATTAAGTCGGAAGTAAGACGGTTGTGGAATCGTTGGTAATGGATTTTAATTTCTTCATGAACTAATTTGAGTTTTAGGTTAGAATGGATAAAGTTGTTTAAGACGTCTTAAATGTATTCTGAGTGCTATATTTTGAAATGTTTGAATTTTATTAATGTTTGTTTTTTGGCATTTCCCCATAGCTATAGAATACGTAGCTGACCATATGTCCAGATTGGTTTGATTAGGGATTTATAGATGAGCAGTTTAGTGTTGATGTCAGTGTGATTATTATTGTTAATAAATGTTTTGAGTAGGCATAAACGGGAATTTAGATTGAGTGATACAAATTTAATATGCTGGGCTAAGGTTAGTCTACGATCTAATGTTAACTGTTAGCCCAAGATATGTCTGTGAGATTGGAATCTGTGTGCCATAAATGATGACAGCAGGGTAGGATGTAAGTCTGATAGTAAATGTGATATGTATAGATTTTTATTGATTTACTTTTAGTCTCAATTTTGTGTACCAGTCTTCCATGAGGGGAAGATGATAGGATAGCTACCTAAAAAATATTTATAAAATTTATTTTTTTTCTTTCAAATTAATCATTATTTATATACAATTATTGAATTATTTATTTTTAAGTATAGTAATTCGTGTTCATTCTAGCCCGATTTCAAAATTCATTCATATAGATTTCTATAAATTTAAACGGGTTCCTATTAATTTCGTAGATTAAATCTGGTCAAGCACATTGCACTTTAGTAAAACCATATATATAGTATATGATTTCCATTTTTGGGAACACGATATATTTGTAAAATAATAAAGGAATCTTTTAAATAAGATACGATGTCACGATTGCATACTATTTAAACTCAAACTTTGTATAATTTATAATTATACAATTTTCAAAATAACACGATCAAATTAAATGTATTTTTGTTAGTTATTCAAAAAATGCTAACAATGTTTAAAGGCCAAAGGGTAAACATTTTTACCTAATAAACAGTTTTATAATAGATTGGCATTAAAAATTACTAAAAATTATACAAATAATTATTGTTTAAAAAAATTGAGAAATGGTTATCTTGGTGTTGTGCATGATGCTAAGATAAGTTTATTAATATGGTTAGCTAAACTCCTCGTACAAATTTAAAATACACATTTATATTGGAATATATTTTTAGATATATAAATTAAAGCCAATTGAATATGAATACATCAAAATATTTTTTATTTATGTTATATTTTAAGTAATATTTGAATACATTAAAATTTTTTAAACCAATTTTTTGGGATATCTCTTGAGATTGAACAAGTATTTATCATTATTTCATCATTGATGGTATCAATATAATAATATCATAATATAATATTGATGATTTACTTACCTCTATTTATATCAATATAACATAGTATAATATTTGTTATTAACAATCATGGTTTTAATAATATCATTATATTACAAAATATTTAAAAGTATAAAACTCACATAATAAAAATAAAGAAAAATTGTAAAATATTTCTATTTTGTTAAAAGCTAAATATCTATTGAAAAAATACTTGAAATTTGAATGTAGATGATAAAAATAACTATTAGATATGTGTAAAATTAATAATAATGTGTTGTTAACACGCATCTAAAGCGTAGAAAAAAATCTTGTTTAGTCTCAGTTTGATAATATACTGTATTTATTTTTCAGTGGAATTTGGTATGTTCAAAACAATTTTATCCAACTTTTGCTTTAACTATGTTTGGTCTAAGTGGCTTATTTGGTATGTTACTATTTGGATTTATTCAAGATGGGTTAGTAAAAATGTTTTTCTTTACTTAGGTATTTAGTGATATTAAGTAATTTTTTCTCTCTCCACATTTAAAATATGTATTTGTATTTAAATTGTAGACTTGGGAGACGACCAGCGTTTTTCATCTATCTATTTATTGAATGTATATTTGGTATAGCTACTGCATTTGCCAAAGATTTTTGGATGTGGTTAATCTTCAGAATCGGAGTAGGATTTACTGTACCAGCTATTTTAGCAACTCCTAATGTGCTCCGTAAGACCAAAGGAAGGGGTTCGTGCAAAAACCAGAAAACTCAAAATTTTTCAGGAAACAAAATAAACTATATATATTTTAAAAATATTGAGTTTAAGATGAAACTTATGATAAAATCAATTTAAATACATTTGATCATGATAAAAAAGATGCTGTTATATTTTGTTTTATTTTTATAATTTATTTATATGTGAACTAATATTAGCAAAAATGTTTGAAGTTATCTTGTTTTTTGACCCGAACTTTGAATTTATTTACGGGTTAAAGATGGTTGGATTTGTCTCATTTTTGTACATACTCGTATATATAAATAATACCTATAAAATATTCGTAAAAACAATTTTAATTTAAAATAGTCGAAACTCCATTTTTCAAAAAAAAAATAGAGTTATCTGGCTTTTGTAAAGACCCCTTCAAATACAAAATTTTAATTGAAAAATGTTACATATAATTATTTTAATAATTATTTAAATATAGCTATAGAATTTGTTGGCCCAGCTCATAGAACTACATGTATTCTACTTACCAACATTGCTCATTCCATCGGTATGGTTATTCTGTCATTAGTCTTGTATGCTTTTCGTGATTGGCGTCAACTTGCTTTAGCTACATCTTTACCATTTACTGTTTATTTCCTTTACTGGTGGTAAGTAAAAATACATACATTTGTTTTTATTTTTAATCATAAATGTTAATCAAATTCTCAATTGTATGCAATATATATCATACAACATTATCTTACTTAACCGTCGTAGTCTTTAAACATCAAACATATATTTATATATAACATTAATATTATTTTTTAAAAATTATAGGAGTTTCCCTGAATCTCCGAGATGGCTTTTGGCATGTGGAAAGTTTGAAAAAGCCAAAACAATTTTATTAAAAATGGCAAAAGTAAATGGAAAAGAAGTTTCTTTGGATTATATGGACCAATTAAAGGTATATTCAGTACATAAAATATTTTTGAAGATAAAAATTTAAGTATGTTTTCATAATTTTATGACTATAAGATTAAGTACGAAGAAGAATTTAATAACCAAAAAAATAAAACAATCAAGAAATATAACATATCTCATCTATTCAAGACACCGAATTTACGTATGAAAACAATAACAATAACTTTTATATGGTATTTTGTTTTTTATCATTAGGTCCCTATAATTAATGTATCTAAATGTATAATTATTTCTATTTATTTTCTTACGCTAAGGTTTGTTAACACTACTGTTTATGTTGGACTTTCTTATTATGCACCAGCCCTAAGTTCTGATGAACATTTAAACTTTTTTTTGGCTGGAGCTGTTGAATTACCCACATACATAGTATTATGGCCTGCAATGGAAAAATTTGGCAGAAAAAGTTTACTACATATCAGTATGTTGATAGGAGGGTGTGCTTGTTTAGCTGCTACTTTTCCCATTTTAGGTTTGCAAATTAACCCACTGTAATTACTAATTTACATGGATGATTTTAGAATTTTTTATATTTTATTTAAGTAAATATTTTTTTAGATGATCAGTGGACCTTGATAATGTTTTGTATAGGAAAAATGGGAATTTCGTCCTCGTATGTTATTCTCTCATTATTTGCTCCAGAATTATATCCAACTGTAGTTAGAGGTTTGGGAATAAGCGTTAGTTCAGTAGCTGGTATGATCGGACCTGTCGGACTTCCTATCATTAATTATGTGGTAATAATGTCTTTAAAAATATATTTTATGTTAAGTCAATAATTGTTAAATTTTGTAAATACCATGTTAATTAGGGTATGGGCTCTCAATTATCTCTTATTGTTATGGGCGTTTTGCAAATAATGGGTGCTTTTGTTACACTTATTTTACCAGAAACGAAAAATTGTCATTTGCCACAAACATTGGATGACGGAGAAGAGTACAAGTGATAAGTAAAATTACATTTACATTTATTTTTGAAAATAATATATACATTTTCAATTCTTCACGCAACGCGTGTTTAATTTAAAATTTCATAGAGTTGTATATTCTTTTATATTATATAAAACTGAACCATTTTATACTTATATAATAAATTATAAAATATAATATATACCGTTGTCATCGGCTATTACCTCATTTCAGTAGTCAGCATAGGTATACCTTAGCCATCACTAATAATACTAATTTGCAATTGAAGTAGATTTAGTACTAAATAAAAAAATCTTATAAATAAATAAAGTACCAAAAATGTTTGAAAAATGTATGCAACATCTTCAATTTTATTTTGAATAATATATGTTTTGTATGGTTGACACTTCACAGACTCACAGTTCACAGTATGTAATTAATAATTATACCTGTACTTATTAGTTATTATTCACTGCAAGATGTACTTATACTACTATTATCCTGTGCGAGCCTTTAGTTATATTAAAACCATTTTAGAATAAGGGACACATATATTTGTATGTTTCAAGCATGAAAATATGTTTTATATGTGTTAAATGAGGTTTATAATATGAATCGACAAGAGGTAAAATAAACAACATAATTATATAGTTACTATAATAATAAGTAACATTTTACTATAACTAAAACACATATCTATAAGTCCTATGTAAATTGTTTTCTAACAATGTAAGTACTGCGAGTTAAACATGACGTACATACAGGCAATACTATAATGCAGTGAACTTCACAGAGTACATTTGGCATTTTGGTTGCCTTTATATTATATAAGAGACCTTATAACCATGTTACAGAAATACATGATTGCATGATTTATATTTATAATAAACAATATGATGCAACAAATATGCAATATCTATAATGTAATATCTTTTAAAATATATTAGTTATATTATGCAAAATATATCATAGTTCTTAAATACAATTACATAATTTTTAGCACATACTGGGGCCACTCAAATCCTAACGTCGACGCTGCCTTTAGACACATATAGCAGAGCGGTATATTATATTTTATGGCAGTATCCACTTGCCCGCCATATTTTTGAAAATTATTTTTGTAAATGAATGTATTGCATTGTCAATTTCTATTAAAGATTTTATTGATGTTGATAGATTAATTTTAGTTTCCATTTTCCAGTAAAAGTATGTTGAAATTAATTCCAGTTTGTGGAGTCAGGTGTTAAAATGAGATATTTTTTTGTTGAAATGTCATTACAGTTTATTGTAATGGAAAATGGTCAGATGAAAGTATATTTGAGTTTTCGATTTAGGATTGGGTATGATGAGGTATGTATTATGTTTGACGTTTCAACTTTTTAATAAAGAAAATCGGTTTCCCATTCAAACAAAATATAACAATTTTATTTATTTTGTTGTATTTCAAAAAATATTATTCGTAAGGACTTAAAATTTTTTGATCATATTTTTATTATTTTTTATACATCATAAACATCATAGTTATATTTTTAAAATATTTAGATTAAATTTAAGGCATTTATATGTTATACCATAAACTTATTCACACCTATACCATTCTACAGAAGTCGGTCTGCACTCTGCAGTAGATATTGACTATTTGATTTTTAAGTTAATAACAGCTAGTAATATTATATGAAATAATATAATAATTGATTTATAGCATAGTTATACTAAATATCCTTAAAAATATAAACTGATTGTCTCCGCTCAGAATCATTTTTCTTTATATTCATTAATTTATAATCGAGTTCAAATTTAACATATCCAATACAGTGACTTACTTAATGACATGATACACTTCAAACTTACTATCTAGATACATAGTAAGTTTCCCTATTATTATATTTTTATTTAAAGTTTAACCTTCTAAAACCTTGTAAGTTTTAGAAGAAATTTAAGGGATGTGTATTAAATGTATATTGTACATAATACATATTACAATGTTAAATGTTACATATTACAAGGTTTATTATTTATTGCTTATTTTTTTTAGGAAATATACAATCTGTATTTCTAGGCACAGATTAATTGCTTATCTCCAATATTTTTAATAATTATATTGTAACTATATAGATAATATTATACTATCTATTAAAAAGGTACATACCTATTTAATAGTTAATGATAGGTAATAACTTATAAGTATTCATTCTTTGAACTCTTATTTACTTTTACTTTTTATTTTTTGATAAAGTGATAATTGTATAGGTGTAGTTATATTACATTTATATTCATTATTTTACTGTTTATTTTACAATTTGATACAATAGTTGTTATTTTCAGTAGGTATTTTATCTAACTATAGTAATTACCTATATTTATGGATTAGGTATTTGATGAAAATAACATTGAAATTTGTACAGATTATTTCATAATACCTACTCATTATTACATTTTTATCTTTGTATATTTTGCACTATACCTGTACAGCAACTGCAATGGCAAGTAAGTATTTTAATATATTTATAAATAGTAAATTATTAATAGTGATATTTGGTATAATTAAAAAAAAATAATTTTATGTGTCTTAATACTTCCTAGATTGTAAAAATCAATGTGGACCTGGATACAAAAGTCCCTTAGATGCATATATTAATGGCAAACGAGAAACAATTTTGTATACTTTATGTATTCAACCAAATGCGTTAACAAAAAATAAATCGGATTATTTGGCCACTATTGACGTCGATCCAAATAGTCCTACATATTCTCAAGTAATAATATGTTTTGTGTTGCTTCCTTATATTAAATAAATATTATTTATAACGATCCACATTTTGTCACTGACAGGTAATCTTTAGGACTAGCTTTGAAAATGTTGGTGATGAACTGCATCATTTTGGATGGAACACTTGTAGTAGTTGTTATGATGATTGTACAAAAAGTCGAAATAAAGTAATTTTGCCTTCTTTAGGATCTGATCGAATTTATGTTTTGGATGTGACAAATGAAAAAGGTCCTAAATTACACAAAGTAATAAGCATTAATATTTAATGTTTAATAGTTAATGCCATAGGTTAATGCAGATTAGTTAATAATTTATTTACTTTGATTTTATAGACTATTGAACCTAGAGAAGTCCATGCTTTTAATGTATCAACTTTACATACAACTCATTGTTTACCTAATGGTAATGTAATGATTTCAACAATGGGTGATGCTGAGGGTAATGGGAAAGGCGATTTTTTATTGATAGATGCTGAAGAAGGAGTAGTCAAAGGTAAATCAAGTGTCAATAAAATTGAGTTTTATATATTTTAGTCAAATTAGAAATACTATTCAAATATTTATGTATTTACATATATAACTATGAATTATTTATTTATTTATATTAATTGTAGAAACATGGACAAAAGGTGAAACAGCAAAATTTGGATATGACTTTTGGTATCAGCCATATTGGAATATTTTAGTATCATCTGAATGGGGAACACCTAAAGATTTCAAGACTGGTTTTAATGCGGATCATATTAATGACATTAGTATTTATAATATTTTTATAATATGGTTATATATTTATTTAATACTTATTTTATAATCTTAAATATGTTTATAAAATAGATAAATATGGACGGTCCATCAATTTTTATTCTTGGTCTGAAAGAAAATTATTGCAGACTATTGATTTGGGTACTGACGGTATAGCTCCTTTAGAAATACGATTCTTACATAATCCTAAAGCATCTGAAGGATTTGTTGGCTGTGCAGTAAATAGCAACGTTTTTAGGTATAAATAAATGGACTATCTCCCAATATTTGGTATACCTCCATGTTTTATATGCTACTTAACTAAAATATAAGTACCTATATAATATGCAGTCTAAGAATGTGTTGTGTTCATCTATAGCTGGAATATCTGCATCATTATGGTTATTGTATTATTTTTTATTTTAAATCACTTTATCATTTTATGCTTATATATCCCAGTGTAAATGTTATAAAATCAATGTTATTCCAATTTATAGCCTGTAATCCCAACAACAGTTAAGTTAGCTAAGTGTCGTTTGTTATATATTATAGTGAGTTACTCCAACTAGTATAATAGAATATAATCAACCTTTTCAAAATGCTTGTAAAAGAATTGTATACTTTAAAGTATATTTTTAATTAAAGAATCCACAGTAAAATTACACATTTATTAATAACAATTACCTATATCAATGGTTTCATTATTTTAATCAATATAAACATAATTTTTTTTTTTTGAAGATTTCACTTTTATTTCAATAATTATTGATTTCATGTAAAATTACTGAATTTAATAGAATTTGTATTGAAGACACAATATTTTTATTGTTATTACAGTAGACCACAGTTCATTGGTATATTGAGAGAGAAAAGCCAATAAATGTTTACACTTTATATTACAATATTGTGATAACTTAATTTAGTCATTTTCTTAAAAATTTTAATAAATGTATATAAGTAGTACAAATATTATATAAACTAAATATGTTTAGATTTTTTCGCACTGATGATGGTATTTGGGAATCTGAAAAAGTGATATCCGTGCCAAAGAAAATTGTCAAGGATTCTAATGGATTAAATGAAATTTCAGGTATAATATTTCTTTTGATTATAAAACATTCAAATAAAGTTTAAAAATATTAGTTTATTATTTTAGGCATGATCACAGATATTTTGATATCATTGGATGACAAATATTTATATTTTTCTAATTGGTTGCACGGAGATGTCAGGCAATATGATATAACGAACACCAGCAAACCAAAACTAGTTGGCCAAATATTTTTGGGTGGTTTATTGTTGAAAGGTGGATTATTAACTATTGTAAAAGACTTTGAGCTTAAAGTATATATCTTTAAATTATACCAAGAATGTAATAATTAGGTAACTAAGTTTATTGATTTAAAGGAACAACCAGAACCTGTATATATCAAAGAAAGACGTTTATTTGGTTCACCTCAAATGCTCCAGTTAAGCTTAGATGGGAAAAGGCTATATGTGACTACTTCTTTATTTACACCATGGGATAAACAGTTCTATCCAGAATCTGTGAAGTTAGTTATTATAAATTCTTTGATAAAAAGACTTAAAGACAATATGTCAAAGTGTCTAATAAAATGAATATTCCTATAATTTTGAAGAAGTAGAATAAAAAGCTCCCTTTGAATTTTAATTGGAAGTCTGCATAACTTGGTATTGATTGTAGCATTTAAAATGATCACAGTTTTATTTGCTTCTAAAATTAAGAGTCATATATTTTAAACATTTTACTTTTATTAAGTTCTTATCTATATATGTATATTATAAGTACCAGATATAATAGTAATATATCTACAATTATATATTTTTAGATATTTATTATTATATAAACTGATACAGAGACATAATATTGTAAACTAAGACTTACTGAGTGATATATTATTATTTTCAAAAATGTTGTTCAGATTAATTTGTTATTCTGATTGTATGTTATAAATACAAATTAGTAAGATAAACTTTGTTCTACTTCTTTATAAATAATAATATAATTATAAATCATTGGAATATATAGAGTAATTTCATTCTTTGTAGATTTAAAAATAAATATACTTAACATCTAAACCATAAAAATTAAAAAACTTACAGACATGGATCAACATTAGTCAAACTTGATGTGGATACTATTAACGGAGGCTTATCTCTGGACCAGGACTTTTTAGTAGATTTTGGAAAAGAACCAGATGGCCCTATCATGGCACATGAAACAAGGTAAATATTTTATTATTGAATAATAGTACTAAATTAAATTAATATTATAACTGTTAATAATAAGTTAACAATATTTTAAAAAAGGTTGATTTTGAACTTTTTTGACAAATAGTAATAAATAGAATTTACCTAAATATTATTACCTTTATAATACTTTAATATACTATATTATATATGCCCTAAATTTTTTTCAAAATATACTCCATCCCTAAGGAAACTTTGCAGTCAATTTTTACGCAGGGGCGTAGTTTAACTAAATTGTAGGCACATATATGGTTGACTAGGAGAGGAACAACCGGATGTTGCCTGACCATCGCTCGATAAAAACATTAAAAACTGTTCGATGCAGAGTGACAAGTACTGCTGACTGCCGAGGTTCCTTCTAAACGTAAATTAAATATTATAGTTACCTATTGAATACTGTTTAAATTTTATAGCCCCTCCAAGAATAAAAAGGAAAAAACAAATTTATTCTAAAATAATGATGGACTGATGGACAAATAAACAATAGTAATTGTTTTTAAACATTATGGTTTTAATTAAAGAGAATATTTACATTTTTTTTAAATTTCCATAATATTAATATACTATACATATAATATAATATAATATAATATAATTATACCAGAAAAAACAGTAAATAATAATTATAAAATAAACCTATTGATAATATATCTAAAATACAATAGTATTGCATAACTTTAATTAAATTATAAAACCATAGTCTATTTACCAATGGTCATTTATTCCACTGAATACTTCTGTAATGCAATTTTGTAAAATTGTATTATAATATGTATTATTTAATATAGGTATCCAGGAGGTGATTGTACTTCAGACATTTGGTTGGCCGAAGATTAGAAAGTAAAAAAATATTTTAAAATGTATTTTATTTAGGACAGATAATTTATGTATCTACTATAGTAGGAAATTAAAATAACACAAAATATGTAATATTGTTATCACATTAAATTCATCCTAAAATCACTAGCCCAATCTAACCAAACTATTTTTGATACTTACTATTCTCTCTTTCTCTAATGGAAATATACTCCTAAATCAATATCGGTTCTCTCAATCGCAGCTAACTCGCTTTCCAATTTCCATCAACATATAATTAAATACATCAAACCTCAAATCTACGAGCGGTCATTTGAATCTCTTCTGTTCCCCCCCCCCCTTATTCATATTGATGGACAATTTACCGATTTGTCCTCTCACCAGCTCAAATCAATATCTAGTTCCGTGGTCAATAATATCTTTTCCAATCACCTTAACCTCCATTTTCCTAATTTTATGGTTATCTATACTGATGGATCAGTCTCTCGGCTTTCAGCTGGTTTCTCATTTTATATACCTGAGTTGCATGTCTCTTTCGCTAATAACCTTCCCCCCCCCACATCATCTTCCTTTACGGCAGAGTGTTATGCAATTTATGAAGTCCTTGTGCTTATTTCTAACACAGGCCCGGGAAACTACTTAATCGCCACCGACTCTTTGTCTTGTTTCCAACCCCTTTAATTCCAAAATTTCTCCCCTTGTTTGTCTCATTAAGACCTATATATATTACCTCTATATTTCAAATCGATTTATCCAACTCTTGTGGATTCCCAGCCATATTGGGATACATGGTAACGAAGTGGCCGACCACCTATCCAAATCTACAGCCAGCACTATCCTACCTTCTCCTGCTCAATTACCTTGGACCGATTTTATCCCTCAATTCTCTTAGCCTCTTCAATATCCCTCCTAACCTTTTTTCCATTCTCAACACCAACTCTGAAATTATCATCAACAAAATAATCAAGTTTATTTTGGACGCTGGTTTTGCCATCTAACTAGCTGTCTTATTGTTTTGTTTTTTCTTTCTTTTTGTTAATTTTGTAAGAGTTTTAATACTTTTTGTTAAGCAATTACTGTATTTAAGCAATACATGTATCACCTAATATGTATTTATAATTGTTGAGCTAAAATGGTTTTATACCAGTGGGTATAATAAAAAAAAAAGATAATGTTCTAAAAATAATTCGATTAGACCCAGATTTTGAAGATAGAAAAATTTAATTTCAAATTGTTTTCATTGTGGCCACCACAGTGAATATCCCCCATACCCATGCGAATACTATAGTGTCCTTATAAATTTCAGAAACACTCTATATATTATATACAATATTTATTCAATGATATCTTCTCAGTTCTTTACATCGTGTATAGCGTATTTACCATTCAATATTACATGGTATTGTTGATTGTTCTGTGATATTAGTGAATTACGTGATTTTTTACAACCAGTACAACTCACTGACACAGATATATAAATTTATGATCACTTATTAAATAGTATTAATTTTAGCTAATAAAGTGAAGTTTATCAGTACAACTTGTTCCATAATACACTATTACTAACATCTATTAGTATCAAAATTTACCGAAAAGATTTATTCTTCAAATAACAAATTTATCTTCCGAATAAACCCAAATAGTTTATACTTTAATAGTTAACATGGAAAATAAATTTGTATGGAAAAACACTTGTTAACATTTTTCGTTTTATTATGAAGTTTATTTGTTGAATAAGTATATTTGACGAATAGTTATTTGCATGTATAATATAGAAAATTTCTTTATTATCTATGGTTGTTTGAGAAATACCTGCATAATTAAAAAACTGGCTCAAATATTTATATTTTTATTAATTGATTCATTTAAATATTTAATCTATGATTATGATATCACAGAATATATGAAATATTCTGTGATTATACTATGATAGTATGATAGCAGATAGCGATTGAAGATTGTTGTTGAATGGCAATACGGCATAACACTATATAGTAGTTTATACTTAAGTTTTTTTACAGTCTTTAGTGCTTACTGTTTAACTGGCTTTAGTTGCAAAACTGAAAATTTATTTTGTACGTCACTATAGCGTTCAGCGAAGATATCAGCTGTGATAATTGACAGTTAATACTGTGGTATTACAATCAGGTTTGAAGTTTCTATGTGACTGAAGTGAGGACTTTATATTTTAGTTGTGTACTTGTGCCGTGTTCCTGGGTTTAGTACATATAAGTAGTGTAGGTGTTCACATTATAATCATGGCTATAGACAAAAATACCATGCGCTCAAACTTTAACAAGCAAATACAATTAATTTTAATGAATAAACGGGAAGACAATAACGCTTTTTTGTCAGCCAGTGATTACAGTAGAGTTATTCAACAGGTGAAAAAATCAAAAAAATCTTTAAACACTGTTGGCGAAAAGAAAACAACAAAAGATTACCGTGTAATACGTAAGTATGATATTTTAGTTATGAACGGCAAAGAACACCTGATTAGACCTATTGATGAAAAAAATGTAGTATTGTACTATGCAACAATTGATGAATTATTTGATATTCTTTACGATACACATTGTGCAATAGGTCACGGTGGACGAAATCGTATGGTGTCTGAACTTAAAAATAATTATTGCAATATAACTAATGAAACAATTATGGTGTTTTTAAAATTATGTGCTGAATGTCATAAAAAAACTGTGTGTTCAAAAATAGGATTAGCACCTAAACCAATTTTACAGCCTACTTTCAACTCTCGGGCACAAGTTGATCTAATAGACATGCAGTCTCGACGTCATAATGATTATAGGTTCATAATGAACTATCAAGAACATTTGACTAAATACATAGTCTTGAAACCACTGAAATCAAAATGTGCTGAAGAAATCGCTTATAATTTAATTGATATCTTTACATTATTTGGGGCACCTTCAATATTACAATCATGCAATGGAAAAAAATTTGTATCTTCATTAATTACCAAACTTCATATAATATGGGATGAAGTAAAAATCGATTATGGATGGCCAAAACATAGTGAAAGTCAGGAATCTGTTGAACGAACTAATAAGGATGTGCAAGAAATGTTATCTGCTTGGATAAGTAAAAAAAATAGTTCTGATTGGCCATCAGCATTAAAATTCATTCAGTTTAAAAAAAATCGGACTTTTCACTCTGGTACCTATTTTACTTTTTTTTATTTATCCTTACTTGTTATTATTAATTACATTTGCATTTTTATTTATTAGGAATAGGTACATCTCCTTATGAAGCAATGTTTGGATGTACTGCTAGAATAGATTTAGCACCATCAAATTTTCCAAATGCTGAAATAACCAAAATAAAGACAGAAGATTTATGAAAGTTTTACTAATGATTTAATAATGAAGATGACATCAAAGAAAAACACTTATTAAATGAAATTCAAGAAATAGCTGTTTGTAAAAGAAATTTACAAAACTTTTGGACTAGGATGAACTGAATAAAATGCTGAAATGAGCTAATGGAAAAGAAATAACTTCAAGGAAAGCAGCAGTTAATAGTGGTAATTGGTAAAAAAAAAGAACAAACAAATAAAGACACTAAAGATACATTATGTAAAAAATAAATTTTGTTTGATTGTATACAAATTGTATTAAACAAAAAAAGGCATTTAAAATATTTTGTTTCGAGTTATAAGTAATATTATTTGATATAACTTAACAAATTATGACTATTACAATTAATTGTGGATAATAATATAAAAATAATTTTAAAAAAAGAAAAAATTTTATTTGCCACATTATTTAGTGATTTCTGTAAATATTTGCTTAATAAAGTTAATTATTTACCTATATAATTCTCCAATTAACATGTGTAGAAACATAATACCATTGACAATACACAGTATGAATTTATAATCAATGGTAATACACATAAAATATTTATTATAGTTACTAATTTTCTGTATTACCCTAATGGTCTGTTGATACTTATATGGTATAATATACTATCTCTCCTGAAGTCTGGTCTTTTTTTAATCAAATATCTTAAGTGATATAATAAAATATGATTTGTTAATTACTTTATTATATACCATAAAAGAATGAAAAGTATCATATTTTTAAAACAGAAATATACTCTGACAAAGTTTTTACTTAAGCTTACCTGTATCTAATTTATTCATTAAGTTAATAATAATAGCAGGTATAAGTCAAATATATATAGAAGCATAGTAAAAACTTAGAATATACAATAAAGATTTAGTCAAAATTAAGCTAGAGAGGAATTATAAGTTTTCATTTGTAAGTATTGTTCTAAATGTTACATATTTGACATAATTTTGAAAGAATTTTTTTATTAACTATTAGGAAATTCTATCATATAAGTAAATTTATTAATTTTTATACTCAAAAAGTGAAACATGAATTGAAAGTACTTTGGACGGTTTTCTTTAATATTTGAAGCAGCTATTAATCAGTTAATTATGAAAACAATAAGACCATGTAAATTCAAAAATTAAAACTCAAATGAAACGCTACTCATTAGTCATAACTCATAAGATACTCATTAATTGACAATTAATACAGGTCATTAACAAGTTTTAATTTTAATATTTAACTTTACTTTTAGTTTTGGATTTTTAATAATTTAACTACTAACTTAACTTAATTGTTTTTTAATTAATGCAAAATCAACAAATTCAATTTTCATTTTAAGAGGTTAAGTTAATTAATTTTATTTTCAATTTTATTTTATTACATTCCAATCAGTTTTGTTTTTTGTCAAAAAATATTTTATATGATGTTTGGTGTGAATGGGTGATTTGTTTTTTTATAGTTAAAATTAATTTTATAACAATAATTGTTTGTGATTATTGGTAATCACAAAACCAATGTTAAAAATAGACTAGTCAATTAGAAGTCATATAGTAATAGTTGGGTTATTTTCAAAGACACATTAAGGTGCGTTTACATTAGGCCGCGAACGAATCGTACCGAATGCAGTAGTGTAAACGGTTTGCCGAACGCGAGCGAATGGGCGTCGAACGATTCGTTCGCGTTCGGAGACGCTCGCTCGGATGGCGGTACGATCAAAGAAATCGTTTGCATACATTCGCGTTCGTTCGCGTTCGCGGCCTAATGTAAACGCACCTTTAGTCGAACATTATATAACATTATCTAGAAATCCAACAATTCAAACCAGTATGAAATATACTATATCATTAATATGGCTCATTATCCCTGTGTGGCATAGTCCCATGTGGGATAATTTTAAAATGGTTTATCCCATCGAATTTTTCTATACCTACTATACGTCTGTACCTAATAGCTGATACTGGTACCGATGAACCGTGTTTAGAAGTGTATACTTCATTAGAAATCGTGTTGTCACAAAAGTCCCGTATCACCTTTAGCATTTTCGTGGCAGATCGCAAATTAATATACGTATATTTAAATGAGGTTTTTTTTTTACAGAATAAGTATGAAAAATCTTATAAAATGGCAAAAGTTTAATTTTTTACGGGGTGTCGCCACTGGGCGACTTCCCCCCTCCCATCAATAAATCGTCATCACATTTACTTATTGTATTGTAAACATGTAAATACAGATTGTAAATATCTTGTTCAATAAAAAAAGTTTAATTTTTTTTATACAATTAAGTTTTTAAATTTTTAAAATAGGTGTTTTTTGAAAATAATTTAAAAGAAAATTTTCTTTTCAAATTTAATGAAAAATGAAAATCAACAAACATACTACATACTATTAATATATTATATTATCTATGTCAGTGCCATCGTATTGCCACTTTATCATAGTTGAATCATAGTTGATAATAAAGAATATTTTTTCATAGACTTTCGGGAGAAGTACCCATAGACCTTCGACTTAGTCGACGAATTAAATATACTGGATACACAACGATACATGATAAGGAGCTCTTAAACTGGCTTTCCAAGTGTAAAGGTGTACTAGCGCTCCAAGGAAATAAAATGTATACTGACGGATTGACTGTTTTAAATTTAAAATAATATTATCTTAATAAAAATATAATATAATGATTTTTTTAAATAATTATTTTAAAGAATTTAAAAATCTGCTTATTACTATATTCTGCAATATAATAATTAATAGGTACCATACTAAATATTCTACAGTGACAAAATAGATTTATTAAGTGGTAGATAAGTAGTAAATAGTAAAAGAGAAATGCATATTTAATTATTTAATGAATATTTTATATTTATATATTTTTTATTACACAATACATATAGTTTTACATATTATTAAGCACTTTATATATTATATTTGATATATATATTTATTAACATACATTATATAAAATTCATAAAATACTTATATATTACAATACCTATACTATATTTATATTAAATTAGTCAACAAATCAAGTTTTAACTAATTTGGATAATTTTTTTTTTAATATTAATATAATATAATACTGCCTTATTCTCATAGTAATATAATATGAAAAAAATATTTGTTAATGTATCAGTTTGATGTTCTAAACAAGGAAACTTTAAACTAATATTCAAACTAAAATATGCATTTTATTTTATTAATTCCTGGTTATAATAGTAATTATTTTAATTCGAGATATTTACAAATTTGGTGGTAAATTATTTTGTAAAAGTTGCCACTAATATGATAACAAGCGCTGGCTGTAGTTTACAATAGCTGCTCTAGAAAGTCGGTTCGGACCCAAGAAAAATAGTTGTTCATATAAGTCGTTTGGTGTCCAGTATATTTTAATTCGTACTCTGTACTATGTAAGTATAAGATCTATGTAGTACCCCAATCCCCCGTTTGATACAATGATACCATAGATTAAACATACATATCGTGTATATTTAATCTATGATGATATTATCCAGTAGTCCTAGTATCCACTGATTTCCACTGCCGTGGATGTGCACTACTATGGGCACTATCGAATAGTAAGCCTAGAGTCTAGACTATCGATTATCGAATATTATTTTATACTTAAACTATTTTAATATTTTATAGGTCTATAATTTTATATGACCAAATAGTTTTTTCTGAGAAATGTATTTAAATAGATCAAGGGTGGACAATTTTTTTGACTCTACGTGTCAACATTTCACTTTTTTAATTTTTATTTTTGAGTGTGGCATTAAATAATGAAAAATATCATGTATATATTTTGTTGTTTATTATTAAAAATAAAATAAAATATAAATATTTAAATTTTTCACTTGCTCCCAAATTTTGTACGCCTACTTGGAATAGACTGAATAAAATATGTTATTACTATCGTATGTTTCATAAGACGCATAGTTTCATGCAAAAAGTATTTGAACATTTTCGTTAAAATATCTGTCATTGGATTCTATATTTTTATTATTTTTAAAATAATATCAGAGTTTGAAGAAGTTTATTATAATTTATTAACATCATTCGCGTTTTAGCTGTCGAAGTGTTCGGTTTTGTTTTTTCGTTTACTCGTATCACAGTTATTAATAAAATCGTTAGTGTAACTGAATTACCTATACATGTCGTTTTCGAACAGTGACTCACGTGTGGGTAAATCAAATGCTCCCAATAAAATAAAACCTTTGACTAATTGTGTTTCGGATTCCAGCTACATCCTCGTCACCTCCAAAAAGAAAAATACACTTAAGTCAAACACTGATTCACTTATACCTACGTTCCCTGAATTTCAACATATTATTAATAATACTCCGATTTTAAATACGTCCTTACGAGGTTAATTTTCCTATCTTAAACAAAAATCATCATTTTTAACTCAAGAAAACTCTAACAAAAGCCTCATACCATGCCAAATAAAAATAGAAATGTTACACCCGTTGAGTCATTCAACTCTTCAACTAATTAAAGTTACTTAAACAATATTTCTAATCAACAGAACACTATGGAGAATAACCCTAACGACTTTCTTTGGATCCATGCTTTATTAATTATATATATTTATAATAATTTTTATTATTATTTTTAATTATTATTATAATATTATATATATATAATTATAATTATTTAATTATCCGAAACTTTAATTAACTCTCCCTTGTTATCTTTTCCTTTCTCATCTTCCCTTCAGTCCCTAATTGAATCATCTCTAATTTTTTTATTAGCTATACCCAACTTTAAACATATATCTTAAACAAGCACCTGATATATTTTAACTAATTCTAGTATTATCTACCACAATTATACTCGTTCAATATCAATACGTTAACAATATGTCTTTCAACACAAATAACAATTTTTCCAGCAACTTTAATATCTTACAGTGGAATGTTAGAAGCCTCCTAGCTCGTCTTCCTTTTATTCTGTACCTTCTTTACGCTTAAAAATGTTCTATTGCAATCCTTTTTGAAACTTAGCTCATTCCCTCCCGTTCTATAAATATTTCTCTTTTTAGAATCTTCCAATCTTATCGATCAGATAGGTACGGTGGTGCGGCCGTAACAATCTATTACTCACTGAAATCTGGAATAATTTCTACCGATCTTGCCACTAGAAATAATTTTTTAAAACACAAAATCGATATCATAGGTGTCAAGATTTTATTCGACTCCCGACTTCCCTTAGGGATATGGTCCTACTGCATTCCTAGCAGTTCCAACGTCCCTTTTAACATTTGGCAATTTTTATTTAGCTTGATCTTCCGTAATTTTATACTCTGCGGCTATTTTAACTCCTTACATCCCACGTGAGGCTCCGACTCGCCATCCCACCGTAGAAATATTATCTACAATACTATCAACTCCCTCGGTCTTTACATACTCAATAACGGCAGTCCAAGACATATCGGACGGCCATATTCCGCCGACTTTGCTATTGATATATCTTTTTGTTCTCCAGGTCTATACTGGAATCTATCATGGCGCACTCTGTGCAAACCTCATGGTAGAAACCATATTTTTATTATCATAACAGCTATCAATAGCGGTCTCTCGAGTTTTAATTGTTCCCATCACCTATTTAACAATAACCTCGCCAACCCCATACTCTATAACTTTAATAAGACAAACTGAGCCTCTCTTACACTTAATATCCAAGATGTAATTTCCTTGTCAGCCGAGGACCTTGCCTCAATAAATTCTTATTCCATCTTTACTGATATTATAAATAATGCCGCAAATTTTGCCATACCAGTTAAAAAAAGCTAACCATAAATCTCATCCTCCCTCTGCCCTGACGTAAAACTCGTCTTGCTCCGAAGTCGTCAAAATCAGATCTTTACACTTCAAAGCCTTTCGCAGCTCAGGCTGTTTATCTAAACTCCTTAAATATCATAATGTTTACTCCTAAACCACTCGTCTGCTTAAGAATAAAAAAAGAAATAGTTGAAAAAAGTTTTGTTCC
Source organism: Pentalonia nigronervosa (assembly GCA_014851325.1). Lineage (NCBI taxonomy): Eukaryota > Metazoa > Arthropoda > Insecta > Hemiptera > Aphididae > Pentalonia > Pentalonia nigronervosa. The sequence continues at coordinate 105,203 of JACXSJ010000906.1, read as the reverse complement.
AATTTAAACCCTTAATACTCAATTTAATATCTATGGGCCACTGCCAAACGGTTTAAAAATTGCATGAATCCCATCATACGCCCCGACAACGACGACTGGTTTGATGCTTTTTACTCTAAAGTTGTTCCGTGCTATGTCCCCTTCGAATCAGAAACTTTGCTTCCATATTACTCCCATATATCACATCTTCACGTTCTTACTAACAATTTCATGATGTTTAAGTTAAAGTTTGCTATTTTCTCACGGAAATCTTTAGCTCCTGGACTCTACAACATTTCACCTGTCTTGTTAAATCATCTTCCTGAAAATGCGTTAGTCTTTCTTCTTAATATCTTCAATAACTTGCTACTAGCAAGTTGCTAGCCACTCAGCAGTTTTCTACCTCCTGGAGTTTCTACAGTGTCATTCCCATACCTAAACCAAACTCAAATACATCGTTTCGTCCAATTGAACTGTCCTCTTTACCATGCACAATTTTTAAGCATATACTCAAAACTAGACTCGATTGGTGGCTTGAATCCAAATCTATTTGGCCATCCAACCTCTTCGCGTTTAGGAAAGATATGGTTACTATTGAATGTCTCTCAACCTTCATTGGTAATATCTATCACTCCTTCAATAACAAGGAATTCTTGCTATTTTCATCGACATACGAGGAGCATTCGACTCTGTCAATATACCAAACTTATCGATCACATTAACTCTTTGAATGTTGTTTGTCATAAGCTTATCTAGTATAATTGTATAATGATGTATTTGTATAACTGCCGAGCTGTCATAGTCACCGACTAAAAGGTAAAAAAAAGAAAATTATCAACAAAGAAAGAAATTGTTGCCAAAAATATTTATTTTAATATTTTTAAATAATTTAGACATTTAATTTAGGTTTATTTTAACTATTACCTACTATGCTTAAAAGTATATTATTGTAAGTTCGAATCCTCGCTTGTTTTATTTTTAAAATGTTGACATTTTTTACAACAGAAAACAATTTATGTTTTATATCACCTATATTTTTATTAATTAAAAATTGTTTATTTTATTGTTTTAAATTTTTATGTTAATGTTTCGTTATAATTTGATATAGGTATTCTTAATTTATATAAGTATTATGAAATGTTTTATTGTTTTTTTTTTGAAATTAAATATTTGCAATTATATAATTCCTAAGATTTACATTGTTATTTATAAATCAAATAATTCCAGTACCTACCTATTGTAATCAAAATATAAATGTATATCTATCAAACAGATATATAAAAAAATTGTATATATTTGTAAATTATGAAATTCAACTTAACCAATTTACAGAATTAAATTAAAACTATTCAGTATTAAAGTATTAAAGTGATACAATCTTTAGTTTTTAAAAAATATTTGGTTAATTAATTTATTTTAGTATTTACAATTTGGATTAGTAGCATACGTACAATGTGTTTGAGATTTGAAAATCAAATTTTGAAAGTTTGAAGTTCAAACTATAGACTATAGTGAATAATTCGTAACTATCGAATATTTGAAATACTATCGAATAGTTCGAATGTGCCGGACTATCGAATAATTCGATAGTACCCATCAAGGCATCACTGTATAGCCTCAAGTTGTGCCTACAACTATAATTGTGATACTGTTGAATGTTTTGGTTATGGTTTGTCGGTCTGATAAAATCATGGGCGGATAATGACTTGTGTATCTTTAGTTTAAGCCTTATACATTTATTATTTACTATTTAATATTTAAGCATTTTAGCAGCTATAGAGAATCTAGTATAGTTAGCTCGTACCGATTATGAAATTCAATATTTAATATTATGATCACTTTATTATTGAGTTAATTCTGATACATTGATCATTACGTTTAAGACCATGTAAGTAATAGTTTGATAAATAAACGTTATTTTGTGAGTGCGTCTCTTAAAAATAAAAATACAATTTATTACAATTTATTTCATCATAGTTGAAAGGAATTTTGTTTTAAGTTGAGCTCTAATTATTTTTGTTTTACTTTATATGGATGCACATAATATTTAATAATATAATTGTTATTTATTGAGTATCTTATTTTTTCTTTACTTATTAAACTAATTTTTATTTTTATATCAAATGAGTAATGAATAATTGATTGTAGCATGACTGCTGATAGAAGAACAACTACAGACCATCGTTTACAACTTTTACAAGAAATGCGATGTCAGAATTATGATATGATACGTTTTGCATCATATAGAACAGCATGTAAACTCAGATATGTACAAAAAAAAGTCTATAGTAAGTATTATTTCAATGTATTAAAATTAACATAAATGCTATATTTGTGGTGGTATCAATTAACATTTAGCACATTATATAACATTTTTATTTTATAAATATTTTTCAAATGTGATTCAATTTTTTCTATATATATCTGGATTTTAAAGCAGTTAAAGTTAAATTTAGGTGATAGTAATGGCTACAATTAGATTTAATAATTTTATAACATATCAATTTATAATAAATGCAGATTGATAATTTAAGTACTGAATATAATACAAGTAGTTTTAATATATTTATATAAATGTATTAATATATTTACTAAAGAAAAAAGATAAGTTATTCAACTGTTGTAGATGATAATTTAGGGGTAGCCAGCAGGTTCACTATGATTGATTGATTGAACACAACATGATATTAAGTCAATACGACTATTCATCATTCCTCAAATTTTTTTCAGAAAAAATAAAACTATTTTATATGAAAAATTCCTTTTTTAAGTATTTATTTTTGTTTAATCCACAAATATAAAAACTCATAATTACACAATTTGACCCATTTTCTCCTTTAACTTAACCATGTATTAAAAATTTATAAGGGTAAAAAATGGAAAGGAAAAATGGATGGGAGTAAATCGATTGCATTTAAGTTGGTCATCCCTCCTAAATCAATATCAGATTCATGCCAATCTTCTACTAGTTCAGTACTTGGTAGTATTAAGTATTAGGTAGTAATTTTTAATAAAGTTGCATTACAATTCTTTAAATTGTATACTAAAACAGTTGGAACAAATTTGATGACGAATAACTAGAAATTGATTATAAAAGTTATATTTATTAGTAGTTAAACTCACCAACCACCAATATGTTTTAAGTAGAAACTAATAATTTGTATGCTATTATGGGCTTTGAGATACAATACATAATAAATTAATTATAAGAAATAAATGTACAACAATATAATTTTTTGTGTTGAAAAGGTTAGATTTGGAAAGACCAACAATCATCAATTTATGTCATAGAATCGACAAAATCAGTTAACAACAATATACATCGTGGGCTTATGATTTTGTATATTATAAAATATATTCTATAAATACTCCATACATGTTAAGAAGGAATCTTGGCAGCCGATTTGTGCTTAAGGGTGTTGCTTAATTACATGGCAAGTGTAGAGATTGTTGACTCGATGTGAAGACAAATTGGTGTTGCCTGAGTGTCTGACAATCGCCCGACTTATTCTGGTCGCCGCTTTTTTTCCTTAACGTGAATGAAGACATGTAGTAATATAACTTATTACTATATGCATAAACAAAACTTAATAACATTAACTAGATTAGACAGTTGCATATAATAGTTATTTGTATGGGAAATTACAGCATCCAATTCTACAAACCAAAAAAATGTGAATCATTAGCATATAATGTGAGAATGCAACTTACGTCTTTTCAAATAACCTTCAGGTTATAGATGAGACCCATGATAGGGCCATATTCAGACTTTAATTATCAAACCTAAGCGATCGCCTTCATTTCACCTAGTATATATTTTTTGTTAAAATACTTGGAAAATATTTATGACTAAATTACCAATTCCATTCAACAGTTGTTTGTATATTGGGTATGTTATATTGTTATCTATGTTACAAATTTTAAAAATAATAAAAAAGAATTTTTCATTTTAAATTATTTTAATCAATTACAATACAAGTTGATTATATATTGCTATTTAAAAAATAACAAGAAATAATTACTACTATATTTTTATGTATAACATAAATTAAATTAATATAAGAACATATATTATATATCAGAGGTGGTCAACATGGATATGTTCACATGCCACATTAATAAATACAATTACATCAAGAACCAAAATGTTTATAAATACATTTTATAATTAGAAAAAAAACTGGCCACAAGTTAGCCATCCCTAATATACTTAAAAATAAATTAAATTATCTTTTTAATATAAATAATAAGTTAACAGACAAAATTTAATTTATTTATTTAAATAGCTATTGACTATGGGTACATTGAGACTTTAATATTTTGTTTGAAAAAGGTATGAATTATGATTATAAATAATGATGATAGTTTAATCTTCTATTAGAAGACAGTATAATTACTGTCAAAATTTCAGATGAAATATTATAGCTTCTGTTTAAAACATTAGTTGTATTCATTTATACATTTTATCATCATCTATCATTTTTTTACAATTCAGTATATGTCTAATGTCAAACACTAATCATTTATCAAAATTAATATTTATGTAAATATTTTTTTAGTGCATATGATTGATATATGGAATGTCATTGAAGCATTTCGTGAAAATGGATTAAATACTCTAGAATCTCATGTTGAAGTAAATGTTTCAAAATTTGAGACACTTATAACAAGTTTATATCTTAATTTGAATAAACGATTACCTACTCAACAACATGTACATGACGATTTGTTAACTACAATTCTTCTTAATTGGATTATGTCGGTTTATTCTGCGTGAGTTAATTTTTAAATTATAAACAAATGTCTTAAAAATGCAGAACATAGCTAATTCTATGTTAAGACGAATCCATAAAACAATAAAGTTTTAAAATGCTCATAACTTGTTTTAAAATAATAATTTATAAAAACCTATGAGGGGCCTTAGATAATATTCTTATCCTTAAATTTGATAACATGCCAATTCACTTTAACATTAAAAATAACAGTAAAATGGATTCTTCTTAAAGTAAAATTTGATATGTTATGCGTAGTAAGATGGCGACCACACATGCGGTTACAACATTAATTTAATAGGTTATTACAATTTGTGAATATAGGCTGTAGTATTGTTTTATATTAATACTATAATAATATTATGTGTTTGTATTAGATTATATTATGCAGATAGAAATTATTTTCTATTTGACGTTTAATATGTAAATGGGGTATGCCCAAGAAGATTATAACTAATAACTAACTGATCTTCATGATAATACCTGATAAGATAAAGAACTAATATGTTTAAGAACTATACTAGTTCAAATAATTGGTTCAATATAATAATGTTTGTACCTAAATCTTAAGAGCTTAACATTTATTTTGGAAACTATCTTTTAACATTTATTTAAAATGTTTCTAGTATTGATGTTACTTATATATTAATGTTTTTTCTTTAAATTACATTTTAAAATATATTCATAGCATTATTTCTTTTACTTTAACTCAATAATTGATTTTAACTTGTCACAAAACTGATGAGAAGAAAAAGAGTACCTATTGTAATTATAAATATCAGTTTCTATTCCATTAATATACATGAACCAATTAAATCAAAATTATGTCTATATTTAATATTGTGGACAATAACAAATAAATATTGTTTTAAGTCATGTTTAAACTTAACTAGAATCACAAACAGTATTATATAAATTATAATAATACATTTGCATAAGACATAATTTTACTGGTAATATATTATTAATATTAAATTATTTTTTTTTTACAGTAATGACACCATGGGAAGAATAAGAGTATTATCTATAAAAGTAGCTTTGGTTACAATGTGTTCGGGGAAACTTATGGATAAACTTAGATGTAAATGAGTTAATACAAAATGTTTAATTTATAGATACAATTTTGGTTATATATTTATGGGTTATAGATATATTTTCACAAATATGTGACCAAAATGGACATATGGTAGCTTGGAAATTTCGAGAATATCTACAAGAAGTATTAGTACTTCCTTCAGCTGTTTATGAATCTCCTTCCTTCCATTATAGTGACCAGATATCGGCTGAAATATTTTCTGGGGTAAAATATATTTTAGTAATAATTATTTATATTTTTATTTATGAGATTTATCTTATTTATTTTTTGTTTAGATCTGCAATCCTTTGTTTAATTTTTTGAACTTAATAATTTTTTTTCAAATTATAGAACGGTAAAGTGACTGTAAATGATTTTATGGATTCAATGATGTCAGATCCTGGACCCGCTTGTCTTGTATGGTTACCATTATTGCATCGTTTAGCTAATGTTGAAAATGGTTGGTAAATATCAAATAAATAAAGAAATTTATTAAAAAGAAAATTATAATAATTATTTTTTAGTTACTCATCCTATTTCTTGTGATGCTTGTCGACGTGATAATTTTACTGGATTCCGATATCGTTGTCAAAAATGTCATAATTTTCAAATGTGTCAAGAATGCTTTTGGAGAGGACGAGTTGCATCTAGTCATACAATTGAGCATGATGTTAAAGAATATACTAGTTATGTATGTTTATTATTCTGCATTTATTTTAGATTCTGACTGAAGCAATAGTTATAGCTACTGGGTTTACATTAAGTATGATTTTTTTATGGAGAGTTTTTTTTTTAATTTTATTTATTTAGAAGTTAACATAAAATTGTTTCAATCGATTAAAAATATATTGCACCTTAAACAAATTATTTTTTCTATATTCTCACTTTCTCAAGGAGTTTAAATAACATATATAACCAAGTAGAAATTTTAAAAAATCGGGATTATTTATGAATAAACTGAGTTTCACTAAGAAAGTAACAACTATATTTTTAATGCAATAGTTTATGATTTTTATCAAATTCAAAGTAATCGTTCAATACTGACATATTCTAGCTTATTTTACTGAAGAAGTTTTTATTTTACATTTTAGAAATCTCCTAGTAAACAAATTGGACATTCTCTTCGAAAATCATTTCGCTGTGTGCCAGAAAAAGAAAAAGCTAACATACCACGTTTTCCTGAGGAACCTGAAAAGACTATTAATTTATCACATATAATGTAAGATATATAATTTTTCTGTATTTAAACCAATTTGTTGATTAATCCATGTTATCTTCATGGATAATTTATGATATATTTATCCGTGTTATCACAGACCTCCGTCACCTTTACCATGCCACAATGGTTTTTCTGAATTATCTATTAGTAGTCAATTTAATACATTGGATAGTAAAACAAGTTCAAGAAGGCAAGTTATTATTTAGTTAATATAACTATAGTCTATTCAATTTAAGAATGTATTAAGTGGTGGCCAGTTTTTATTTGGCAGCAGTCAAGCAACATTCATTTGTCACCCCCCCCCCCCCCC
>JACXSJ010000906.1:45125-97748 GCA_014851325.1 Pentalonia nigronervosa | reverse complement strand
TATGCTGCACGACTAGCTGCTGAAGCTAAAGTAGTAAGTTTTAAAATATAATGTTTTATGAAATTGAATTCAATTACTGATATTTTGACGATTTGTATATTTTAATAACTACCAGTACTCAAATTTGAATACCTTAGCATTTGCTCTTTTGTTGATCATATTTCCTAAATGTTTAGTTTTAAAATTATCAGTGCATATTTTTATTCATTTTTTTAAATGTTAAGGATATTTTGATTTATTGGTAACTTATTGGTACTGATTGACAAATCTAACAACTCAAGTTTGAAACAAATTAAATAAAAAACATGATTTCTTCATATTTTAACTGATCAGATAATTATTTAACAATATATATTTTAGCTAGTTCAGTATGCTGTTGGAGCATTGTGCTGCATAAATAAATTTGAACAATGATTATGATTGTTATCTATACATAAAAAGATCTATTTCTATCTATTCTTATAAAGATCATTTGTAAGAGAACATTTATAAAATGCATATTTGAGAATTTTTAGACTAAATATAAATCTGAGCTACTAAGCCTTTATTATATTATTATTTTTATTAGGGTAGAGCTCCATCAGAAGGTTCTTTAAGTTTGGATACTTCTAGAGCTCAACGAGAACTTATTATTCAACTAGAATCTAAAAATAGAGAAATTATGAAAGAAATTTCTAGACTTAGGTACTATATAATTAATTATTGTGTTAAATAATAAGTTAACATTTTAATAATGTTTTAAATTATTTTATGTAGAAAACAACAAGAAATGGAAGGTTTTTGCTCTGGATTTTCTGAAGATAATCCAGCACTTATGAGTGAACTCCGTGCTTTGAGAAATAGAAAACATGAATTAGAATCACATTTAACTTCCTTACAAGATTCTAGAAGACAATTAATGGACCAGTTGGAGGGATTAATGAAACTTTTGAAAGTAAATAATATCAATATTTTATGCTTAAAATAATTTATAAATTCTGATGAATGAAATTATTTTACAATGCTGTAAGTTTTTTTTATGTCTGTGTATATCTGTGTGCATAATATCTAGTAGAAAAATGCTTCAATCTTTAACTTTAAGGGTGGTTTCTGAAAAAAATAATGGCTCTAGTTGATATTTTGGAGAGATCAACATTGAAAATTGTTAACTAATTTTATACTTACAATTGTCGCCAAATGTTTGTATCAGTATTTTCTATACATTATACAATTAACAAAATATTTAATGATTTTTGCACTCTTTAGATATTAGACATTTTTAATTTTTTTCTATAGATATCAATGTAAAACTTTTTTTTAATCTAAATACCTGAAATTTTATATAAGATTAATGTTAAGCTATAACCCAATTATATTTTATAATTATTTTTATAAGATCATATTATTAAATTTGTGAATTTTATGTCTGAGATAGTGCATAATACATTTTCAGAGTGATTCTCTGTACAACACAAGTTTATTACTTTTTTAGAATCATCAAGGGTCTCCACGTTCAACTCCAAATTCATCACCACGCTCAACTAAATCTCCTCCTCCCTCAAAGTCAGCACCTCCTACACCTGGTGGAACTTTGACTTCAGCTTCATCACTGTCTCTCATGTCAACATCTGATTCAACAATGGTTGGTGATGTAAGGTCAGCATTTACTGGGAACTCCCTGGCAAGTAAGAAAATTTTATAATTTTTCTTCTAAAAAAATAGTAAATTAATTAATGCATATTTTTTGTAAAGGTACTGTTAAGGATACTGTTAGTATATCTAGTTTAAATTCTGGTGCAAATAATCCTATGACATGTGGCAATCGGAGTTTAAGAAATGATTTGTTAGTTGCAGCAGATTCAGTGACAAATGCTATGTCATCATTAGTCAAGGAGTTAAATTCTGGTATATATATTTTTATAAAAAAACATTAAAATTAAATACTAGTCCAATAAAAGACCATGTCAATTCTGCTCATTTCCTCATTTCCTAATTTGAGACTAATTCCACTATGATATGGTGTCACATGGGAATGCACAAAAAAACCGATTTTTGTTGGGCCACTGCGTGTTTATTTGTTGTACAGAGTATAGTCTTCTTATTTATTTGGTGAAACTTATGTTGTACTTACTTTTAATGCATTTATAGAAAGCCCAGTGAATGAAAATATATCCAACTCTACAATTCTCAAACCATTGGGCTACAATACAAAAGATGATGAAAATATAAAAATTAATAAAGATTTTAGAAGTGATAGTTTATCCAGGAGTCAATATAATAAGGTTAGATATATTTCAAATTAATTAAAAAAAAAAATACTTAGTTTGAAATAATTTTAATAAGTACACAGTGCACATATTATATTTTTAGCACTTGACTATATTATTGTTTTTAGGTGAAGACACAAAATAATCAAACGGATAGTTGCACATCTTCTGCTAATGTAATTATATAAGTTATTATTATAAGTATGCCTCAGATACTTATGCAAATGCATATTCTTCAATAGTCGAAATAGAACAATACTAATTAAAAATGTTAACATTTCATAACATAGATTGTATAGTTAATTTTTTTTTTTTTTTTATATATATATTTTAAATATTTGAGTAAAATTAGCAGATTTCTAGTTAATTGCATAAAATCTGCATATTTTAGTAATATTAAAAAAAAATAATTAAAATTTTACTTTAAGTTTGATTTTAACTGACTCTTAATTTGAGCCTTTTGTATGTAGGTCCGGAGAATTTCAGTGGGCTGTAATTTTTTTATTTATGATAATGAGAAATTAGTTCAAACATTGGTAGAAAATATAATTGAAACAAATTATTTAACTGTACCGTTACTGTAATGAAATGTTAAATATCCTAAAACTCGGTGGGCCGATACCTTGTCTATCTGGTGTTGTATATTATTATTATTCAGTCGTCATATTGTGTAGATAAAACTATTTAATCAATCTAAAACTTATATAGCTTATTGCTTAGTATATACAATGGAACCTTGATTAGTCAAACCTAAATAAGTCGAAATATATTCTGTTCTCGTGCAAAAACCTTAGTAAATTATTGACTTCAGTAAGTCGAATACCTCAATAAATGTAAAAAATTTGAATTCTTTTAACCCATATTTTGTGTATTTCACTTATCTATTCTGTATATTATTCCATATAATTTAATTTCCAGTTATACAAGAAAACTATAATTTTTATTTAGTTGGAGACTGTTATTGGTCAGTCATAGAAGTAATATAGTAAGTTGAATAAATTTTTGCCAAAAAATTGAATTAGAAAATGTCAATGTGTCTATAAAATATAATAATATACTTTAAAAATGTCAAGTACTCATGAATAATATTTATAAATTACAACAAAATAAATAAAATTATTATATATTTAATTCCTTCCAAATTTGAAATTAAAATGTCGAAAATAAAAATCTGTGTTAACATATTTGTTAGATATTTTGGTTATGGTATGTACTACTTATGAGAAACCTTTTACATTTTCAATCCTATGTTATAAAAATTATATAATTTAAACTACAGAATAATTTGCAATTTTTGTGATTTTGATGAAGTTTGTCAAAATTTAAACTTTAAATGCTTATAAAAAAAAATAATGCCTATGTATAATATTTTGAACTGTTATAAAAATTTATGAGGGATCTTGTATTAAATTTTCAAGTTTTTGACCGAGCAAAAATTTGTAATCTACAATAATTTAAAAAATAAACTAATAAAATCAAAAATTTCTCATACCTTTAAATAGCTCAAAAAAAGTCAAAGTATTTTGAAAATTGTATGATGTATATAAAATGCTAACCATTTAATGAAAATTGCATGCATCAATGCATCAACAGTTTTTTTAAAGTTACAACAAAATACAAAATTGCTTTTGCATAAAAATTCTTGTTTTTTCTTAATGTTTGTTTTGTATTTTTTCTGACGCTTTTGAAAACTTCTGAGAAGTTTAAATTTTAATCTCTCAATTAAACCAATTAGATTCACTTTTCCACCAGAAAAGTTACTTAAGTGGAAAATCGGAACAATTTTTTCTACAATAAAAAGTGTTATTAAACTTTTAAACACAACAAAATACATACATGCATCATTGGAAAATAAATATATTCATCACTTAGTCAGAATCTAAAATATTCCATATACATTACTAAAGTTAGACTATAAATATTTATATTTTTTTTTAATTTCATTTATAATAAATTATTTTATTGTAATTTACATTTTAAAGTCATAAATTTTATGAAATTAAGTTATTTTCCTGATATCTAAAATAGTTAATTGAACTCATAAATTATCATACATTTTTAGTTTTTAAATGCAACTAAATAATTTAACTAAAATATTGTTTAATTGTTTATTTAGATGAGACGCGCTACTAACGCTGGTTCAAAAAATAATTCTCCAGAAGCTGATTCTATGACACGATGGCGATAATTTATTTGTTTATTTTTTAGTAATTATCCAATTCTTTATATAACTTTTACAGTTTTGATTTATTTTTTTATAAAACATTTTAACTTAACTTAACTTTGAGTTGGTGTTATATAATACGGATACTATATGTATTCTAGACTCTAGTTGTATAATTAAGTCATTATTTGTTTTTTTTTTATGTTATGATGTTATGTGTTTACTATTTAATATCTATTGTTGTTTAGGTTTAAACTACTCTATTACTGGACTAGCTGTATTTGTAACTTATAAATCATTAATGATTGTTACCTAATGGAAAGTATTATGAAATAGGTATGATTATTAAAAATATTAGTTTAAACAGTTTAATATTAGTCTTCCAATCTTTAAAATAATTGCAAAGAAAAGAAAGTATTATGTGTTATTATAATTTAATTTCAAACAGGAATCTTTAATCCCTGGCTAGTCTTTTCATTGTTTGAGGCCCATGGATATATTTTATACATAGAATGTATTTTTTAATAGATACATTTTTACTATTTTATATATGTTTTTATTACAAATGCAACCTGCAATATTTAAAAAATAGGCCTAGTACTTTAAAAAGTTGAAGACCCCGAATTTAAAAAATATATTTATTATTAAAATTATACTAATAAAATGAAATAAATTAAATTTTATCACAGTTGATTTGGTAACTTGAACCTTAAGTCTCGAAATTTTGGATGTCTCAAATGTAAAAATTCTCCTTTAAACGCCATATCACTTAATAGGTTTTTGAAATTTCAAAATTTTTATAGAATTATTTTCCCATTAATTTTGAGTTACCTAGTTATGAATGAATTGTTGTATAACTGTACAGTATTTTTATAAATATAATATTTATTCAAGGGGTCTCTATATAAGTGTATTTTTGGTTTTTTTAAATTAAAAATTTACTTTGACTGATGCATAAATAACTACTTATTTTAAAATATATTTGTTTTAACTGTTGTTAGATTAAGTCTTACAGAATACGATTAAATTTAGAATGATTTAATTTCTACCGAAATCATGAAGGTCGAGTTTAAATCAATTTTGTCAATTTTCGTTTAAATTAAATCTTATTAGGCAAATATAAATGCATGTGGTAGGAATATCTTAAGTATGAATTTTTTTGATTACCTAAATTAGTTTTTAAAAAGTATTTGATTATAGTATTTGTATTATTATTAATAAATAATAATATACATATTAAACTTATCTTTAACTGTTTGACAATTAAAAATTGTTTTTTTTTTAATTTGAAACTGTGTTTTATTTATATATAATTACTATTTGACTTCGAATAAATAATATTAAATTATAACAATAAAAAAGTATTATTATTGAATTTACATTTATTTGCAATAGTTTTTAAATTATTTCAATTAAGTTCAAGATTTTGTATTTAAATCAATTTAAGAAACCAAAAACTCACTCTACTATATAATAGATTTCTAGTATTTTTCGTTCTTATTTGGGACAGTGTAAATTGTAATGGATGTGTTAAATTTAAATTCAATGATAAATCATTGCATACAAAAAAAATTCTGTTGAAGACTAGCCTGGCAATCTCTAGTCCTTAAGATAATAATTATATAAGTTTTACATTTTAAGTACCAACTGCATTATATTATGTATATTAATTTCTTTTTTTTTTTAGTAACACTATAGACTTGCAAATTTAAATTGATTCAAAGAAGTGCATAGAATTTTTTTATATAAAAAAAATGATTTTTTACCAGGAACTTCCCCCAAAAATTATTCTTGGTCAGATCTGTGAAATCATGTCTATAATATGAGTAATATGGTCGATTAAACTAATATTTGTTAAAAACATGGATACCTACCTATATAATATTAATAATTATTAAACTTGTGATAAACGGTAGTTTTTTAGATTTAGAGAGATAATGGTAGAGTATTTTCATAATAAATAGAGAAATATGATATTGTGATCACAGTGTTATGTTTTTGATTCAATAACAATTAGTTTTTCTAGGTAGATTATGTTTGATTATTTTGGTAGTGAAGTCAAAACCTTTTTTTTTCTATAGCAGTGACTCACACAACATCTAGATACTGTACAGCAGAGCAGTACCCACTTGCCCAACTTTTTTTTTTTTTGTTAAAGGTATACAACATTTTTTTGAGTTTTTGCTAACTGTAACAATGGTAGTGTTTAAAATTTAGATGGGTGGTCAAATTTAATAATGACTGCACTTCCAATATCAATTGTGTCAATCCAGTTGAATCCCACTACTGTATAACATTAAAACTTTTATGAATTATATGTATTCAATTCAGAACTTAATAATAACCTTACCATTTGTTTCTTGTATACTTAGTTTAAAATAAAAAAAATAAACATCTATTTTTAAATAATTTTGGAAATCAGTCAACTGTTGTTATGTACGCATACCTATGTATGTCCTACGCCTATAATCACTGGCCATTGCAGTCTCTTTATAGGGTTTTTAAACGCTCTTTTTCGCTTTTTATTTCTAAATCAATTTTGTGTTAGATAAATAAAAATATATTTTCTGTTTCTAATATGATATTATAAACGGTCCAGGGAAAGAATATGCTGAGCCTGCATATTCTCACGCGACATCCTGTCATCGAGACCGGTTCTATTATTGTAGGGTGTCGTGAGGATGCGTAGAATAACCGGTTTTCGTCGGTCTGTGGCGTTTTCTCGTTGGACATAGTATATACTTAAATTTAAATTATAAAATAAACTACTGAAAAACGGAATTTCCAATAATTTGTACTATTGAATAACAATAACCTATCGAATTATTTGATAGTGTACGTCGATAATGCATTCGAATATTTTTAATTATTATTCAATCAATTCTAGTATAATTTATCCATATCGTCGCTAAATCAAATAGATACAAGTAGTACATTTTTAAAATTATTTAAAGTAAATATCTAGTAATTTTTGAAGGCATTAAATTTGAAATTTTAACGCATAATTTATGATGTTAGATTAGTATTCGGTTTCATTTTTAAACATTTGAATTTAAGTCATAATTTTAGATTTAAAATTGTTTGCTTGGTCAAAAAGACAAAAATTTAATACAAGGCTCCTTTTAAGTTGTTAGAGATTAAAAGTTGAACGTAAATACACAATAACTTTTTATGAGCGTCTGAAGTTAGAATTTTGAAAAATTCGTCATAATCACTAAGATTTTTCATAAATTTGTCTACTTTTCACAAAAAAAAAAAAGTTAAACGGAAAGTCAATTTAATTTTTTATAAGTGTTTGAAATTAGATATTAGATATTCACCCGTAAACTAACAAATTCTCATGGTACTGTTTTCAAATTTTGTTGCAATTCAAAAATGAATAATCGTAGATACTTGATTTTTTCACCATAATTGTTTATACATGATACAATTTTCAAAATATTTTGTCTTGCTTTAAGCCATTTATAGACATTTTCAATTTTTATTAGTTTTTAAGCAGGTTGCAAATGTCAAAAAAAATCATAAAAATCTCAAAAATTTGCTAATTATTTTGTAGTAAAAATTTATAAAATATTCAATTATTTAACATCGGATTAAAGTCTAAAATAGAATTTCTTGTAAATAGTCCATACTGTAATCAAAAAATCTAAAAAATATGGAAACACAGTTTTTTTTATTGATATTTAAAATTCAAATTAGATATTTAAAGGTGCATAACGATTTTATTAATTTTATTGTAATTTAAGAATAATGTTTAAAATATTATTCGTGGGTACTTGAAACTTTTAAAGTATATGAAATGAATTAATATTTTCACCACAGATTATATTCAACACTACACGACAAGGTTTAGTAGGAACCATATTAAAGGTATTAAAATTGAAAATGTTATACATTTTTACTAAGTAAGTACTAATAGTAATAAATTGAAAATGTTAATATTTTTGTCAAATTATGAAGTTTAAAAACTTAAAAAAACTGTGTAATAGCTTTTGATATTTTAAAACTTTTATGAGAAAAACTTATAAGGAATTTTGTATAACATGTTAAAGCTTTTAAACATGCGAAAAAAATGTAGTAAAAAAAAAAACTAAAATAACTAGAATATATCAAATTGGTAGCTTAAAATTTATCTAAATATATTATGAAATATGGGCATAGAATATGATTTTTTAAGTCTACAATATAAGTAATATGTAATTAAATATAAAGAAAATTAATATTTAGACCATGTGTCATGTAATTACATACTACCACAGTTTATAAGTACCTAGGTATCTTTATAATATAAATTAAGATATCACATATTTTTGACCCTTACATCATATGTAATGCGGTTTTTATATCTATTATTATTATTATTATTAGATATATCTTTAATTCTACACGTTTTTGAAATATTTACAAGTGAAACTCGTATAAAACGTATATGTTTAAAGGCTGAAATTAACAATTTAAAATCAATATCTAGTCCTTGAACCAAGTTTTTCAATCTATATCTATAAATTATATAGGTGTAAAATTAATAATGTATGCCTGTGTATACATATTATATACTCAATAATGTGTCAAATATTTTTAAAACACGGACCTCGTATGCGTAGGTATGTACGGTTGTCATGACACAAGTATGTAAAACACATAGTAAGTATAGTGCCTGCAGTAAAAAAGGTCATCCAAAATTGTCTCGTTGTTATATAGTTCAAAATATAACCGTGCTTAACAATATTTAAATGCTTTCGGATGACTTGGCTTTGGGAAAAAGTAAGGAAGTCTTTCCTCAATAGGACGTTGAACTTTGCCGTAGTACCTTGCGTTAGCAGATCTCCCATAAGAGACCATTTGCATTCAAAAAATGTAAGTAGATATATTTGATTGCTTTAGAGAAATATAAATGTTAAATACACTTTGTATTAAATGTTGTTTGATGAGGTGCACCTAATGTATCTACAATTATGAATTAATTAATACAGGTGTGAATCTAGGATTTTTTTATGGTAGGTGCAGGATCGGATTTAAACTCAAAAGTAGTTGGAAAGTGGGTACCGCTCTGCTGTACAGTGGATCACTTTCATGGATGTGTTAAATTTGAATTCAACAATCTAAAATCACTGTATACAAAAAATGATTCTAAGTGAAGACTGTCTGCCGGCCTACATAACTAAGTGTATTTTTTGATATTATTGCTACTAAAATAATAATTAATTTTACTATTAATAATACAGTAGGTTGAATTGATTTTTGCAGAAAACATTGCATTTGAAAATATAATTGAGCGTATAAAATATAATAATATACTTTAAAAGTTGCAAGCACTCACGAAAAATATTTTTAAATTATAACAAAATAAATAACATCGTTATTTTTTATTTATTTATCTAATTTCGTCCAAATTTAAACTTAAAATGCCTATAAAAATCAACCATGTAAATGTATTTTTTTTAATTTTTTAGTTACACAATGAAATACTTACGAAAAACCTTGTTTTAAATTTTCAATCTTTAGCTATAAAAACTAATAATTTTATATATTTTTAATTATAAAATAATTTGCAAACATTCGAGATTTTGATAAATTCAGTCATAATTTGAACTTTAAATACTTAGAAAAAGCGTGGGTTTGTATTTTATATATTTTTAAAACTGCATTAAAAAAAACTTACAAAAAACATTGTTTTAAATTTTCAATTTTTAGTTATAAAAACTAAACACTTTATAAATTAAAAAATTTAAAAAAATTTACAAAACAATTTCCAAATGTTCGATGATGAATTTCGGTCAAAATTCGAAGTTTAAATGCTTATAAATAATTTATAAAAAAGAATTATGCTTATGTATTTTTATTATTTTTGATCTGCTATTTAAATAACTTATGAAGAATCTTTTATTAAATTTTCATGAAATTTGACTCAACGAATTTTTATTTTATTGATATTTAAAGAAAAAAAACTAGAAAAACTAAAAATTTTTTAAGTCTAAATTAGTTAAACAAATGTCAAAATATTTTTAATCTTTTTTGGTATATAGAAAATGATAATCTCAACATTTGGTGAAATTTTTAACTGTCTATGGTTATTCCTTTTTGAGTTACATTAAAATAAAAAAATCGTTCTCGGAAAAAAGTGGTGAATATTCAATGTCTAATTTCAATTGCATATAAAAAAAATAATTTGAAATTTCGATAATTTTTTTCGTTTTTAGAAAGGTGGAATAACTTATAGAGAATCTTGTGTTGAATTTTCAAATCTTAGATTTAAATAGAAAAGTTTTTATGAATTTCCTAATTAAAAAAAACTGCAATTTTTGGTGATTTTTACGTATTTTGTTGAAATTTTAACATAAGACGCTTATAAAAAACTATTGGACATTTACGCTCAACTTTTTTTTAATTTTCACTAACAAGTTATGAAGAACCTAGTATTAAATTTTCAAGTTTTTTGACTGATTAAAAATTTTTTTATTAATAATAATAAAAAAAAACCCCCGAAAATTGATTATGCCTATAAATAGCTCAAAAAAAATCATAATATATTCAAAATTTTATTGTGTATTGAAATTGCTTATATAAAAATTTTGTGAAAATTTTATATATATATACTGTAATTACTTTTGATGTTACTCCAAAAAACAAAATCGATTTTTTGAAAATTAGCTTTACGTAAAAATTCCTGTTTTTCCCTTAATTTTTTTGTTTTTTTTCCCGACACGTTTGAAAATTATGAGGAATTTTTTATTTTTGACCCCCCATAGTACCAACTAGATTTACTTTTCAACCGGAAAAAATGGTGATGAAGAAAATCGGAGCACTTTTACTGTCCTTAAATGTGGTGACAGACACAAAAAAAAAAAGAAACACATCATTGTAAAATCAATACATTGCTTGTTCCGCTCAAAATCTAAATGGTCTATAAAAAAAATTACGTCTTACCATGTGTAAATTATATTTTTGATTTTAATTATAAATAAATATTAATATTTCATAATTTAGTCAATTCATACAGTAATGTATCACCTATAAATGCAGTTATACGTATGTTTATATAAAATAATCTTAAGCTCGAAAGTGTTTGTTTAAAAAAATATATATATTATAATTATATATTTTAGCGTAACTAAAAAAACCCCGTAAATAAATACAATTTTCGCTGAATGCTTATATTAACATTTTCCAAGCACCATACAACTTTTAAAATTAAATACAAAACATTTTCGAAATTATTTAGTTTTTTTAAAAATTATTGTGTACAAAAAATGTTTATTTTGTCAAAAAACTTAAAATTTTAATACAAGATTTTTAGAAGTGTAATTTTAAAAAAAAAGAATGCTAATTCACAAAAATTTTATGAAAGTCTGGTTAAAATTATAACAAAATTTGTCAAAATTACAAAAATTTTCAAATTATTTCGAGTAAGAAATTAAAAAAAAAAATGTCTTTTTATAAATAAATGTGTAATACAAGATTCCTCATAAGTTGTAATATGAGCAGTTCAAAAATATTAAAGAAACGTATGCACGGTTTTTTTAAAGCATTCAAAGTTCAAATTTTATCAAAATTTATCGAAATTAGCAAATCACTATGTAGTTATATAATCATTCAATTTAAAATTGTTTAGCTAAGGATTGAAAATTTAAAACAAGGTTCCTCATAAGTAATTCATACCTACTGCTGTAACTATAAAATTCAATAGATAAAAATTTTGTATTATTAATAGTAAAATAAATTATTTTAATAGTAATATCATAAAACTTGCTCAGTAATACATTGGCTAACAAACCGTTTTCGTTCAGAATCGTTTTTCGTATACAATGGTATTATATCATTGAAATCATATTTAACACATCTATTATATAGTCACTTGATAGTCAGACAATGGTACTCATACTTAATCCTTTTTTATCCATTAAAACCTATATATTATTTTTAAATAAGATTGGAAACCTATATTACAATAATTTTTATAATTTGGACCTTCAATCACAAAAACTCAATATTGGGACATTGTGAAATTATTGTTCAGTATTATTGATATATTTAAATATCACAATTCACAGTCTATAATCTTCAAAACAAGTAAATACGCGGAGCAGTGGATGCTTTAGCGCTCTCAAGTCTCCCCCCCCCCACAAAAAAAAACCCATCACTGAATTTACACGATTGATTATATATAAATAATTATAGCTGTCCCGTTCGGTGTTATTCGAGCCAAAGATTGAGTTAAGAATAACCTTTTGTGATTTACATGTAACTTATCCAACTCGTCAGATCATGGAAAACATGCGAATAGTATATTACCATGTAGACAATCATCTTGCGGGAGGACACAGTGAGGTGCGTAAGTACCTAAGTGAAATCAAAATATTAGACACATGAAAAACATCATAACGGTGGCCTATGTCAAAAATTTGTTTTTTTTTTATAAATTTATTTGTAGAAATATGTATATGCCACATTCCTACTAATTATAATAGTTATAAAATATATAACCATTGACAACCCTATAAATAAACAGAAATTATACATAATATATATCCCATCAAAAATAGCACTTTAATTTTTCACAGAATTTATAATGTATAATATGTACGTAGGATAAGATGTTATATTATGTAAGAAACCTTCGTGTACTCAACAACTTCCAAAAGTGTGTTTCGTGGCGATCAGATGAATAATGTAAAAATGCATAAAGGACATATAGACAAATATTCATTTTTGTATATATAGATGTATTAACTTAAATCAATTGTAATCTTACTTTGTCCTTAAAAAAATGACAATATACCTACATTCAACGATTTGATCCATGCATTTACCACATCTACCCAATTACCCAATGGCAATTATATTTTATATACAAAGTAAAATACTAATTTCTACGCTATTACTATTATAAGCTGTAAGTTGTAACCAATGTTAACTACTAATGAATGAAAATAATTTTCGATTTCCTTCGTGAATCTCAAAATCCTTATGTAAACACCTCTTTAAAATGTGAATTTTGGAATATCCTTTCTTAGTGGACGGTAAAATTCTAATATTAATCTACCATAAAAATTTAAAATCGATAGCTCTAATAGGTTTGGCTCTCTGTTGATTATGAATCAGTCACTTTTATACATAAATGTTTCCAATATATTTTAATAGTTATTCTATTCGGGGCAGAAACGAATCCAACAAATCAAAAATCATCAAAATTGGTCCAGCCGTTTTTGAGTTATAAATGGTGCAACCAATTCGACTTTGTTATATATATATATATATTAAAATTCATAGATTAATAAATAGTAAGTAGTTGTTCAAAAAGAGTAAGTATAAAATTTGGTTTTTAGATAGAATCTTGTGAAGAAGCAGATCATTGGAGAGATCGCCTTAGTCCGTGCCCTTTTTGCGGTCACGAAGATAGCCCGAATTTAGCTAGAAGTCAAAGATCATGCAGTGATCCTACTGTAACTGGATATTCTAGACTACCTCCAATTGTAAGTTCTTTAAATATTTTAATGTAAATCTAATAAACTGGATAACCACAATTGCTAATTTAAAAGTATCAGTGTTTTTCGAAAATGTTGTATGTATATAATGACTACAAGTTTTATAAAAAAATATTTTTTGAGATACCTATGGGTTTACTATTAAAATAATCATCCTATATGTTTTTTAATAAGCTCTTATAATTTTTGTAACATAGTTTAACGAACTTATTGTTATATTTAATCTATGATTATAGCTGCTTATAATATTATATCAAAAGTATTCAAGCAATACTATAAATTCTATTTTCAGGGTAACTCAAATCAGTTTCTAACATATATACCAACTATATCTCAGACTAATAATCAAAATTCAATTGATCAAAGTTGTAGAAATATTCAAAAAAATCTTAAAATAGAATCTAAACCTCAATATCCAACTAGACACGAAACAAGAGAAGAATTTTTGTAAGTTTAATTTTTTTTAATGTGTTAAGCTCAAGTAATTTGTGGATATGTACATCAACACTAGCTGAAAGTATATATATATGGGAAGCTCTAAATCTATGGCTGTGAACATAATATATTTCCAGTACTCTTGTATCTGTTTAATACCGAATAAAAATATTTTATTTTAGACAAGAAATACGAAAAGCTCATCAAAATGAAAATTATATGACCGTTCAGCGTTTCTATATGAGATTGTTCGATTCATTTAGCGAGATTTGTGCACTTTTTAAGGTACCTAATTTTATTTATATTATAAAGTTTAGTCATTTTTTTTTTTACTGTACTTCTTTATTATTTTTAGATTAATCCAAATCAATCTGGAGCTAAACTAGATGACCCTGATCTTCATTTAGAATTTGTCTATGCTATAAATGATACCCTCAAAGATTTGGTATTATATCTTAATAAAAATTTAAAACCTTTAATTATAAATATGTATCAACGAATTATAAAATATTTAATTATTACAGTCTAGTGGAATACATAAAACAGTGTTAAAGTCAATAATAAATGCACTGCTAGAAAATAATAAAAAGTGAGATTTTACATACCTATCTACTGTATTATATATAAAATATATATAGTATCACATACATAGTTATTATAGATTTTAAAAGCGCTTTTTTATCGATCGTAACCCATAGTTCTTTTCGAAATCATTTATATTTCAATAAAATAGCTTTATTATGAAATAAAAAAGAATAATTCTTAGAGTTAAATCAATATAAATTTATTTGGAGGAGTTGAAGCCCCAGCTCTATTTTTTTAATAAGTTATTTATTATTTACATGAATAAAATATATCTTATATTTAAAAAAATAGAGTGAACTGATGAAGCTAATTTTATATTTGAGATGGATTAACCCTCCCATGCCCTTATAGCTTCCCCAATAATGCTTATTTATTGTATAATATATTTAGTTTATGATAAATACAATTTTTTTATTTTGTTCTACTTTTAAATAAAATATGTACCTATATTATTTTTAGTCTTTATGAGAAAGATGAAGTCAGAGCTTTATTTGTATTAATACAATGTCCAGTTTTTGGAACTCAATCAAGTGCTCCAATATTTGCACATTTATTAAACTATATTGCTCAATTAAGCAAAGATGATCACCAACTATTGGTAAATTGGTTCAGAATGTAAGTAGTCTATTTCTCAATCTATACTTACCTACTTAAAATTTTAATTAAATCTAAATGTTAATATTAAAAAAAACATTTTAAAAATATTATTAAAATGTAGTCAATTTATTAATTTTTTTATAAATAACCAAAATAATTGTTTTCCTTAACTCTTAACATCGGTTATATCATGTTATATTAGTGGAAATGATTGCATTTTTGTATCTTGTTGCTTTTTATTAGGTTGTGTCATTTGGTCGCCAACGTAAATACTCTCTGTTATTATTTTTATTAATTGTTTCCTCATTTCAGGGTTCTTTTCAATTTGCTTGGCTATAGCGTCAACATTCATTTTAATTTGTTTTGAGTCTTCATTATTCCTTCCTTCTTGTTGTTGGAATCCAGAGAATTGTTGTTGAAATTGGTCATAATATTGTTGGTTGCCATTTAATTGTTGTGTATATGGCAAGAACTTATCGTACATAATCTGTTCTGCAGCTTTAGGTTGTAAACTTTTTTCAATACTTCTGTATAGTCCATTATTACCAGTATTGAAAGTGGCAATCTGTTGTCCATAAGGTTTTCCACGACTTATTGATCCTAATTCATTATATGACGGCAATGGCGAATAGCTAAATGAAGAAGTTGGAGTAGAGTAGTTAATTAAACCGGGAGCTGCGTATCTGTATAAATCTCGAGCGGAAGACATTGAAGGGAAACGATATGGAGTTGAAGTACGTAATGCAGAGTAACTGGATGAATCTGGTGTAGATATACCTGATGAATAAAACGGTTCATAAGGCGCAACACTAAGCCTGGATTCTACTGATTTACACTGTCCACTGGGTTGTGCAATGTTGATTCCTGACCCATATGTAATAGGAAACGACGATCCCGTAAAATCGTATGAAGTACCTGTCCCTGGTTCACAAATGCTGTGACCATTACTGGCATGCTGTTCATATTCATCAGTTAAGTGAATAGTAGCCGCATGAGACATTGGTTGGCGAATAAAATGTTTAGTTGGCTTATGGTAGATGGGTTGGTTAACAGTGTGTTTTTGATATCCATGGTAAGATGGACCGAGACCAATATGTTCAGTGAAAAGTGGTTTATGTATGACTTGCTGGATTTCTGAGATAACTGGTTTGTTCACAATTTCTTGTACTTCTGTAATTATTGGTTTGTGAATAACTTCTTGTAATTCTGTAACAACAGGCTTATGTATTATTTGTTGGGCAATACCACCTTGACAGGGGAGAGAACTAGAATAAGATGTTGGGATAACTGAGGGTAGTTCAAAACCACATGGTTCTGATGACTTATATGATCCAGACAATCCATAATATGATCCTGATAATCCATTTGATCTTGTATATCCATATGATTCAGGCCTTACTCCGTATGACGTTAATGGGTATGAAGAAGATACTAATCCCGATGATTTTAATGGACCATACGAATCTGATCCTAAACCATTTGACCTATATGCTACTGAAGGATACTCAGAAAAAACTGATCTGTAGTGCTCATTATCCGGGCTTATTGGATAATTTGAATCGGTGTTATGGACGTTAGTTAATTGAGGTGAATACGAAGATGGATTATTAACCTGGTTGATAGTAGAATCATATGAAAGTCTAAAAATATTTAAAAACATAAAGAATAATTAATTAATTAATGAAACTAAAAACAAATAGAATGTCGATACGCATAAAAAGTATATTTATACGAGTTTATATTGAGACTACAAAAATGGTGTATTATAGATAATTATACTATAAATAGATAATTGAATTAATAGACATTTATAAATAATTTATATTATAAATTTAATTGATCAAAAAAAAATTTTTACAAATCTAAGTGCCATTCTAATATCTAAATCATGTACAAATAAATAGATAATAATACAATTCTAAATAAACTTAATATAATAACTTATTTATTTATATATTATGGCATTATCATTTATCATTATTAAAATTATTTTAAAATTTTCAAAATAAAATAGATACAGTTTAATAAATCTATAATTAATATTAAATTAATTGATTTTTTTTTTGTTTTTTTATCAATAGTGTGTACCATGAACTATAAAAATTTTTAATTAGTTTCTAGTTATTATTAGATACTTAATATAAAACTAAATACTGTGATCATTAATTATTATACATTAGTATAACCAAGCTAAATGAAAAATATATATATATGTATATATATATATATATTATAATATATTAAAAGTCTTTCCCTCATTGAGTTTTATTCAAATAATTAATATTTTAAAACTATTATATTTTCTTTACTTCTGGCCAGAAGATATGAAGAAAAAAATGTGTAAATACATTATACATTATTAATATTTGTAACATTTAATGTATAAATGTGATAATATGGGAGTGTATGTATTACCGCATATAATTATATAATATATCATATAGTAAAATATGTTTCATAAAATAAACTAAAATCTTCATGATATATCATGAGCCAAGATAATGGAGACTATAATATTAGATAATGGTTGTGAATGTGATATTAATATTATATTAACAAAATATATTATTTAACTTTCGTATATATGAAGTAGTTTAGTATACTTATTATAAGTACAGAAAGTACCTATCTACAGTTATTTATTAAATGTCAGCATATTAAATTTTTTACATTTTAATGATTTTAAATTATAATATTACCTATATAACATAATCCTACCAAAAATAACTTTATAACTAATTTATTAAATTGTATGTTAAGCAATAATTACCTTTGTTTATCATTTGTAGATTTTATTTCATCAGTTTTTGATTCATTATTCTCGTTTGGTTTGGAGGAAACCTGACCTATTGGAGATATTTTATCATCCCGCTGTACTCTGTGGTTTGATATTACAGTTTCGTTTTTAGTGCTAAGCGACGTAGATAGTTGTTCTGATTTTTTGGCTTCATCCATTGGTTTGGCCATTGCCACGGCACAAACTAAAGCAAAACACAATAAAAACTTCATGATGGCACTTTTAGTTAATTGACTGTCTAATTGTATATCGAATGTTAGACTGTACCAGAAATGAATGATAATATTAATAGTCTACGTAGGGATATAAGTAGGTATTAGTCAAATGCATTGTCAGCAATATTGTGCAATACAGTAGTGAAGAAATTTACATTGGCGTGTACGATATTGGCGCTTAGGTATTTAATATCATAAAATTGATAAATGAAAATAAAATAATAGCGGTCGTGAAAAATAATAAATATATAGATTTAATATGACATTATGTAAATATATACAAAATGTATATTTTTGATTATACCCATTATATTTATAGATACCTACATAGTATATAATATATGAATATGGGTGATATTTTTTCATTATAATTTAAGTAAAACAACTATATTGAATTTTTTCACAAATGTGGCACAGTGCATATTTAATTTAAAATGTTATGCACAAATAAATATTTATTTGTAGCTCGACGTATTTACTTTTAAATCTACAAATACAATTACATATTTAAAAAATACATATTTATTTAATAAAATCCAAGAAAATAAATTAAATTAAATTTTAATATCCATATAAGATAAGCGTATATTTATTCTCTCAAGCAATATATATATTGATTTAACCTAGGTTTAGTATGCGTATTTTGTAACTAAATTTCTTTTTTAATTATACTTACAATTTGTTGAAGCTGATTAATTGAAATTTTGTATTTAAGATTGGAAGTGGATAAATTAAGATCATTAATAAGATATATTATGCAATTTATAACTTTACGGCAATTTTCTCCAAATGACAAATCTCTACCGCCTTTAGGAAAGACACTTTGGTGGATACCATCAGCAACGAAAAATTTAGCGTTAATAAGTAAGTTTGAAACGCGTTTATTCAAAGTTTTACTGGCATTTTAAAATATTAATTGATAAACATTAATGATATCAAATTATCTAAATCATAATATTTAGAGTTACTTAAATTGTTTTCCAGATGCAGCCAATAAATTAGGAACCGAACTAATACATTTTACTGAATTGTATAACTCTGCTTTGGATCACATTGATCTAATGCGTGATTATTACAATTGGCAAAGTTTTGGACCGTACGAAAGTTTTTCTTATTGCCAATATCCATTTATTCTGAGCATTGTTGCAAAGAGGATCATACTTACTAAAGACTCAGAACAGCAAATGATTTTGAATGCTAGAAAATCATTGGTTTCTAAAGTTGCAAGAAGGCAGACACCTAATATTGATATATTCTTTTTAAATATAAACGTCAGAAGATCACATTTGGTACAGGATTCATTAAATGAGGTAAAAAATATATATTTTATGTAACATTAAATTTTAGACTTCTCTTGGCGCAAATTGCAATAAAATATTTTCCATCGTTATTCCTTTTTTTTTTTAAAAAAAATATATTTTCAGTTGTCATTCTAGTAAAACGCCCCCTTGCATTATAATCAATAGTCATAGTGTCATACGTCATAAACTCTGTAAAAATATAACTTTTTATCGTTAAATATAATTGTACTTATACAATATAATATAAGTTATATATTTATATTATATTATAACATAATATTTCATATGACTAACATATATAAATATATAATATATATTCACTGTATAGCTTATTTATTCATTAATAAAAAATCTAAGTTATTTTTAATGTTTTAACTATTGTTTGTTTTTCAAAATGTTATTGTGAACAGTTAAAGAATGCAAATTTGTAATCACTTAAGATTTCCATTCTTATAATAAATAAAGAGTTTGTTTAATTAAAAATTATGAGCTGAATATATAATGATGACCTATACTAAACTTTCTTCTATTGCTGCAATTATTATTTTTGTTACGTTTTTATTTTTTTTCGGTTGTTTAAGTTTGTATTTCCGACATATATCCGTATCTATATGTTGACTTATCAGAGTCGGGAGAATAACCAAAATATGTTTTTTCCTTGTTAAAAAAATGAATTTAGGTATCATGTTTTGCTTTGAAACGAATTGTTGGTTATTATTTTATATTTAATTGATCACAATTTATTATAAGATAAATAATATTATTCTAGTATTTTCGTAATATATAGTCTAAATACTAAATATTAAGATGTATACCACATTATAAAAAACATAAGTAGCTAAAAATAGTTAGCAATCATCAACTTTAAAATAAATACAACATACAAACTTGTTTGGTATTAATTATATTTTCGTGTTAAGAAAAAGGAAATTTTAATTGCATTGCCTGACAGATGGTAGTCCTTTTGTATTAAAAATATCGTTATCCTGCAGGGCGAATTAGAACAATTTTGACATTCTTTTTTTTATTCTGAACTAAAAAAAATTCGATAATAGGCAGATATCTACAAAAAGTATATTCGTTGTCATGTAAGGCTCTAGAATAACTATAAATACTTTATAAAAAAAGTCCAAAAAAACAAAAAGCTAATACTTTTAGAATTTTTACCTAGATATAATAAAATAAAATATATGAAAATTTAAAAACATAGTTATCAGCTAATAATAATTAAAGTAGGTACTAAATTACTATAAAAACAAGTAGGTAGTTAAAAAATATAAAAAAAAACTTCCTCTGTTACATATTATTATAAGACACCTTTAATTTATTTTAATGTAACTGAACGAAAAAACATTTTGATACTTTTGAATAAATAACCTTTTGAACTACTGTCAAAAATATAAAAATGCACAGACCTTATAATTTGTTTTTCATACAACTCCAGAACATTATTAATGATAATTTGCGAAATGAATTAAAAAAATTAAATTTGGAAAGAAAAGTCATCTGATTAATGAAAATATTTAATATCACATATACTCAAAGAACTCCAAAAATGGTTCACTTAATCTTGATAATAATATATATTATTACTTAATTTACTGATTTGATCAAACGGTTTCAACTGTTTCAACTTTCAAGTCACCCAGGATGACAATATACGTATATTAAAGTACAAAAAAATATTTTATTATATTATATTACGACTATTATTGAGTGAGTGTCCCAACAATATTTGGTTTATACACAAAAAAAATAATAAGAAGAAAGTTAGCTAAAGATAATAACAAAATGTATACGTTTTTTTGTTTAAATGGACATTACTTTATTAATGATTATGTCTGCTATTAACTATACATGAATACAGTAGTCAAATTTCACCATACTTGATATAAGTTACCTTTTTATATTTTAGTTAAATTATTAAATTTTATTTTGAATTTAATAAATAAATCGTAATGCATAAAAATCGGAAATAACTTTATGGCAAAAACTTATTTATAATTTTTTTAATTTAATATTGATATTAATTATGGTATTTTAGTGGTATTAAAAATCACATGACACATATTTACCTAATATTTATTGACTACTACAAGTTATGTTTACAGTAGGTACTTATAAATTCTAGGAACTGTTTTCAAACAATATTTTTTACCGTCGAAATGGCTAAATGAGTATGTACCTAGACCTTTTTTCGAATTTAAAAGTATTTAGTAATAATTGGTGAATTAAACAAATGGACAGTAAACGAAAGGTTTTTTTTGTTTGAATAGTATACAAGATGTAACAGAATGACCTGACAAACGGAATAACTTTTGATCTAAATGTTCTAATCAAAATTTAAAATTGCTTTTTTTATAAATTAATTTATAGATGCTCGCGTTGCAAGTATAGTATAAACAATTTAATTTAATTTTTATTTGTCAGATGTGTTATATCTTGTATCGAAAAGAACAAATATTATATAATATTAATTATTATTAAATAATTATTACCTATTAGCACCTATTAGCATCTACTTAAATTACGAACGTGTTGCAGATTGCTTTCAAACAAAAAGACTTAAAGAAAAAATTAAAAGTGACATTTGCTGGAGAACCAGGACTAGACATGGGTGGTCTGACAAAGGAATGGTTTTTACTTCTTATCCGTGAAATATTTCACTCCGAATACGGAATGTTCGTGTATTACTCGCACTCGCGATGCTACTGGTTTAGCACCGGGCAGACGGACCACACGAACTTCCGCGAATACAATCTCATTGGTGTACTTATGGGCCTGGCAGTATATAATTCCATTATACTGGATCTGAGTTTTCCAGGAATATGCTACAGGAAACTTTTATCACCACCAGTCGTACCTGCCATCAACGACGACAGCGTGGGTGTCGTTGAAAACCCCACGTTAGACGACTTGAACGAGATCATGCCAGTTAGTATTTAATATATATAACCACTATACCTCATATCTGTGTACATCCATCGTCTATATTATAATACAGTAAAATCTCTAAATACCGGACACTCTTGGTCACAGAAATTTTGGCCGCTATTCGTAGGTGTCCGGTATTCAGAGGGTTCAGTTTGTAGAAAGTTTATAGTTACTTGATAGTTTTTTTTTTCCAAAAAAACGTCAGCTATTTGGAGGTGATAGTTAGGGGAGGTTTCACTGTATACTCAAATTTAAAATGTCTTGTGAAAACTCTTAAATTCTACGATCAATAATCACCAAGAAGAAGGCCAATGATTTTAATAAATATAAACAAATATCAAAAAATCTTAAACCAAAAAAATTCTTCAAGTTTCTCCGGAAAAAGCTCCTAAGCGTCTTGTTATTGCGTAAAATAAATGATCAATATTTTTGTTTAAATATACAATGCTGTATATTCATATTGCTGTATATATAAAATTTGAACTCCAAATGCCTTTAAAGAAATTGTTCTTTTATGTATATTCTGTAATTTTAAATTACTGTAAAACCAACTTACAAGAAATCTTGTATTACGTTATCAAGCTTTTTGACCAAGAAAAAAAATACTCCCCACAATCGAAATTCCTGGCTATGCCTAAACGTCAAAAATATTATAATAAGACATCTATATTATGATATTTTTGTTTAACTATAACTTAATTTCTAACATATACCTATCAAGTAATTAGTGATTATATATTTTAATACACAGCTAGTATCGCGTGGTCTACTTAGTTAGTGCTAAAGATACTACGTTATTTAATATTTTAATATATAATTCATCGTAACAGCCAAAGTTTAATTTTAGGATGTAGCCAGTGGCTTAAAACATCTACTTGAATACGAAGGAAACGTTGAAGAAGATATGGGACTTACATTTCAGGTATGAGGTTACCTACCTTTTTGTAGTTATTAATTACTATTTGCAAATTATTTTGTAGTTAACAATTTAAAGTTTGAGGCAATACCACCTTAAATTTGAATAATATCATTATTCTACTAGACAATGTGTATCTATGTCTCACACAGACACGAGAAAAAAATACACACATCAATACATTCATCATTTTGCTCAAGATCTAAAACTGTATATTTTTCATGATTATATTTTTTTTAATTTTTTACTTTAAATACGTTGCTCTGCTGCATAGTAGTTGTCGAGTATACCTCGTCATTGCGATTAGGTCACTGTAATGCACTAATGGATGTGCTAAATTTTAATTCAATGATAAATTATTATATACGAAAAATAATTCTATATTTGTAACGATATTTTATTAAATGTTTTAATTTTATAACGCTGTTGATAATTACGTTAAATATCATAGCATTTTTCAATTACCTATAAAAATGTTTTTTAAAAAAAGACCGCAAAATGATGGTTCTGTTTCACTCATTATATATTTATATATAAACTTTAAATATTATTAAAAGTTATAACTTATGGCCAATCAAAAGGAATAAGATAATGGTAAATTATTTTTAACTTATTATATAGTGCCCTCATATTAATAATCACTATTCACTATTTTTTATTTGACATAAATCATACCTAATAGTTAATAATAGAGATATACCGTTTGGTGTATGGTGAATTGCGTATACTATTTAAATATATAGTATATTTTATATATAATATATAATATGTCATATGACTCATATATGCAGTATATACTATAATATTATAGTATTATATTTTATTAGAATCATATTATATTACAGTGGTGGTTTTTAGATTTTTTTCTTGGAAGGAGGGTCCTTAAATATTATTATATAATACATTGATCATAAAAAAAAATATTTACCTATTAATCATTTATTAATTTAATTTTAATTGACCGACACTAACGAAAAAATATTATTTTTCTTAAATGTCTGTACCTCTGTTTTACTTAATCTATTCAGCAAAAAAAAAAATGTTAATTTACTCGAAACTTGGACGGTGGGTCCAGACCCCCTGGACCTCCCCCATTCCCACCGCAAAACCTCCACTGTTATATTATTGTTTTCATTCCTTATTAGTTATAACTTATTGCTGGTATATCGAAATATTATGTGTAAATGTGTAATGGAACTTATTAAAATGTTTACGTAAACTGTAGATACCTACAGTTTACCATTATGGCTACCTATGTGAATGATATACATTTTGGGTACCTACGCTCGATGCCTATTAAATTCATATGTGTTTATAAATAGGTATCGTTAGAGGAACACAGGACACCCAAAACGCACAAATTAAAACCAAACGGAGAGAATATACCAGTTACGAACGAAAGTCGTGAAGAGTATGTAAACTTGTACCTGAATTGGGTACTGAATTTAGCCATTTACGAACAGTTCCGGGCATTTTACTTCGGATTTCACAGCGTGTGCGCCTCCAACGCTTTAATTGCAAGTGCTCCGCAGTTGTACACTATTATTCTATTTATTTTGTATTGTTTGATTCGCGTAAAATGTGTTTTCAGCTCTGTCTTGAGGAATAGTCATATCGTATTATAATGTTTTATTACTGTGCAGATGCTGAGACCAGAAGAAGTCGAGTTGTTAGTCTGCGGCACGGATGCGTTAAATTTGCACGAACTACGCAAAGCCACCGAATACGATGGATATCGACCGGACGACAACATTATTTGGTGAGTAACTACGACTTATGCTATAGCACACGTATATGACTACGTATGATTAATTTTTAGTTTCTCAGAATTTAAAATTTAAAACCAATTACATATAGTTTCTCTTTTGATTTATGTATATAGCGTCTTTTGGAATGTTATCGAATCGTTATCGGACGATCAAAAGCGTAAATTCTTACTGTTCGTCACTGGAAGCGACCGTGTGCCAGTCGGTGGTATGGGAGACATGAACTTCAAAATAACTAGGGGTCCCAACAGATCTGATTACTTACCTGAAGCGCATACATGTTTTAATCAGTTAGTGTTGCCGCAATATTCGGATCACGAACGACTTAAGGAGAAATTGATGACGGCCATACTGAACGCTGAGGGATTTGGAATGGAATAATAATGTGTAACATAGATGCTATTACTTATATTGTTGATTAATTATTACTTATTAGTACCTATATAGAGTATATTATAAGCTACCTAAATAAAATTAAGTTTCAACCGATTATTTTCGACTACAATATCGAATATAGTTGGTAGATATATCGATAAAATAGTTATAGGTATCAGTGGCGTAATAATGAATTTATCCTGGGGAAGATAGACATATTTTTACACACGAAATACTAAATTTTCACTATGTTTTCAAGTACAAACTACAGTGGTAGCTGGGAATACTATTTTATCAAATATCAAAAGCTCTGGGAGAGATCTATCCCTCTCATCGCCCCCTTAATTATGTCGCTGTTAGGTACTATATTTAGATTTTATTTTTCCACTAAACCCTTTTTCACTGTACAAAATTGCATAAGTATTATGTACATGCCTATATGCCACAGAATGATAACTATCAAATAAAGGTATATATAAGATAATTGCCTATTGATGCAAATACATTTATGTGCTTGTTAATTATTTCGTTAATTTAATCAACAAATATCGTAGATCTCTATACCACTTTACAACAATCTTGAAACAAAACATTCGAACATTATTCTTTGAACTGTAAACAACGCATGTTTTTATATATGTGTTTTATTTATTAAACATTCAACTGTTTATAAAGTCAAATCGTGTTGCCATTTGTCCAATAACTGACAAGTTAGATGTCAATATGTGTCAATTATCTTTCATAAGCCTAGTAAATTATGTATGAACATAAAGAGATAATACAATTATATCTCCTAAGAAAAATTAAGATAATTTACTATTTTCATTTTTTATGAATAAATTATAATACCTATTTAGGTATACTAGTGCCTACCATAGAACATGATAAGTTAAAATCAAATAAGTATAAGCTATTAATTATTATCATAAAAAATAAATGCTGTCTTATTAATATAATAAAGCAGAGGTACCTAACCTAACCTATCTATATCTTATATATAAAATTCTCCGATCATAGTGTTTGTTATTGAACTCCTCAAAACGGCTTGACCGATTTTCATGAAATTTTTTATGTATATTTGGTAGGTCTGAGAATAGGTCATAGGTTATTTTTTAAATCAAAGTTTACATTTTAAAGAGGTGCTTACACAAAGATTTTGAGATTCGTGATGGAAATCGAAAATTATTTTTGTTTATTAATGGTTGCCATTGATTGCAACTTACTGATTATAATAGTAATAGTAGAAATAAATTATAGAAATTAGTATTTTATTTTGTATATAAAATATAATTGCTATTGGTTCATTGGGCAGATGTGGTAAATGCACGCATCGAATTGTCGCGTTTACGGACTCGAAATAATAAATTATATCATAATATGAGAGTTGAATATACATTGTCATTTTTTTAGGACAAATTCAAGATTACCATTGATTAAAGTAAAAACATCTATATATATAAAAAATAATATCTGTATGTCCTTTTGCACTTCTATACTATTCATCAGATTACCATGAAACTTTTGGAAGTTGTTGAGTACACGAAGGTTTCTGTTATAATATAACATCCTATCTATATACGTATATATATATATATATATATAAATGAATGTCTGTCCTTTATGCATTCCCAAACTGTTCAACCAATTGCATTAAATTTGGGACAAAGATAGATTAGACCTCTGGGAAGAAGATTGGCTAATTTAAAAAGGAGAGATATCACACCTCTGCCGGGAGAACTGCTCAAACCAGGATTTTAAGATTTACTATGAAAATATTTGTTTATAAATGGTTGCTATTGGTTTATAATAATAATTAGTACAAAAAAATTATTATTTTTATTTATAATCACTAAAAGAACAAAACAACGTCTGTGGATTGAATTTGGAAAATTCATGGTTCTCACATGAACAGCTGTATGTGGCCTACTCACGCGTCAGAAAACCTTCAGATTTATTTGTGTATGCACCAGAAGAAAAAACAAAAAATATTGTATATCCAAAAGAACATCAATAAAATAGTATTCGATCAAAAACATGAATTGTCAGACTTCTCTCAATAAAACAGATAAAAATACATAATGATCCAAAATAAACTGAATATTGTTGTAACAATATTATTTGCTATATTTTAACAGTTATTTTATAAAATAAAACATATTATTCATATAGAGTTCACATTATTAATTTTTCTAATGGGCAACAAAATGCATGTGATCAGCTAGAATATATACAACTTTAATGAATATAAACAAATATATTTTTTTAGCATTTTTTGAACTAAAAAAACATTAAGAAACCTAAACATGACCTGGTAATAATACTTTTGTTCTCTAAAATAAAATAAAAATGGTATATTATTATCACTAAATATTTGAATAGATTGATCTTAGTGTAAATGTTATTCTAATGAAGCAAGAAATACATTTTAAATCTCGAAGCTTTAGAAACTGCCCCATAAGAGCAGCCAGTACAGGACTTGTAATTCATAATTATTAGAAATGAATAGATTAAACTATTAATGAATCATCACATTGGATTAACTTTGACATGAATAACATAGGTTTTACTCTATTCAAAGCTAAATTATATTGTAAAAAAAATCAATTAAAAAAAAAAATGTAGTTCAAGTATAATTAACCCAATTATAATTACTCAAGCTGAAAATAAATAAAAAGAAACATAAGGTGTAAATTAACTAAACTAAATTGTCAGTGGGTGATTTCAAATTAATTATAATACATCAAGTTTAAGTTGTTTATAATCATTTAAGTAAGACATTTTATTTATAAATACTACAATTAAAAACAATATGATATGTTTATGAGGCACTATTTTTTTTTTTAATACTGCATGAAAGATTCACAAAGTAAATTAATAATTATTGTAAAAAAAAATAATAATAATAATAATACACATTAAATAAAGATTAAATAAAGATATAGGTATTAGAGGAACTAAAATTATAAGGTATTTATACTCTGTTTCAAAAGAGAATAATCAGTCGGCCAGCCAATTTTTGTTAGTGTTATGCTTCTACCACCAACTTCCCGGTGTTGATGTGATTATATGGTTTTCAATGTGCCAATCGCATTATTTACAATACGCAAAAAATTATTGTTCTCTTTTGAGACAGTATAGAAAAAGAAAACAAATGAGTCAATAAACTAAGAATAATGAAGAAAATAATTTTGAATTTTATAATTTATCTGGATTAATTGTTATAGTTAAATTTCTGTCAGGCCAGTTGATAGTTTTTGGCAAAGGCTCCTGTAAAAATATAAAAATAAAAATAAATTATCATTTTCTAAATAAAATAAACATTGAAATATATACTATGAGTTTAATAAATAACAAATATATTTACCATAACTGGCTCATTTAGGAACTTTAAACTAGATTCCATTGTATCGAGGAAACTATTTGGCACCAACACTTGCAACCAAGAACCTTGAGCTACAAATGGTTTGTCATCACTCACAAGAGATCCAGATACAGATGGAGCAACAAAAGTAATAGTTGCATTACCAGTTAATGCTTTAAAAGTAAAATGTCGACCATGCCTAATACGACCTCTAAAAATATAATTTGTAATTAATATTTTTAACACATTTTAAAGTAAATTAAGTATACTTCAATACAAAAGGTAGCAAAAGTCCAGCTTCTAAATTAAAAGTTAAATGGACATTTTCTATAAATTGTTCTTGAGTTAATTCTGATAATTCACAACTTTTATAATTTGAATTACCATCAGTTTCTTTCAAATCACTAGTAAACGAACAAATTGACTAAATAGTTGATACATTTTAAAACTTATTATTGAACAGTATTAAAAATTACCCATCTGGTGTTCTCGAATTATTAATAATACGTAAATTGTTCATGGAATGTTCAACTGACTTATAAACTAATGCTTTGTCACCTAAAATTTAAGAATTATAGTTCAAATTAATAATTAAATATAAATATTAAATTTATATATATCAAACATACATCTGTTATTAAATTCTTCCCATGAACAATGAGCACTTATACCACATAAATTTGAACCTTCAGTTTTGATACCTTCAGTAATTTCATCATGAACAGAAGGATCCACATCAAACATACTTTCACCTCTACGCATGTTTGTTATCAGCCATGAACCTCCAGTACTTTAATAATATTAAATGGCTTTATTAATACTCTTAAGCATCACAGATACAAAATTAAAATTTACAGATAGTGACTCAAAAAAATAAAGATAAATATTTTTAATTAAATTAAATTTTTATAGTAGTGCATTGCTTTTATTATAAAAAGTGTATCCTTACACTGAATGTCTTTTCAATATTTGCAATACCCCTGGCCCATTCCATCTTTGAACAGCTTGTAATTCTTCTAAACAGGCACCAACAATTTGAACAAATCTAACTGATCCATGTGGTGTGACAGTGACCTGTAATTGAGGATCTTCGCCCATCAACATATGTTGTAAACGACTCTCACTACCATCCAAACCACAATGCCAAGACACATGATCACCAGCATATAATGTATTTCCTATAATTTCAGTAATTGTTACTAACATAGTTATTCATATTAATAATTAAGAAATAATAATATAATACAAATAACCAGTTAAACTACATAGGTGTAATCCGCACAACTCACAAATACAAACCCCGATAAAATTATTTTATTTTTATTGTAAAAAGCCTAATCTTAATTCCAAAATTATAAAGTATAATACAATTTGGTATAATGAATAGATATTGGTAGATACTTAAATTTTTATAGATAGCATACTAAACCACCAAATGTGTGGTAGATAGCACAATTGTATGAGTACTAATAAATAATCTTGATTTGAAATATTTTTCAACAATAAAAACACCTAGAATATTTGTGGTTTGAACTGATTGCAACTTCAAGCTATACCTTATCTTTCAACTGATTGTCAGTATGTGTGGCTGTTACAATATATAACAATATAATTGACTAAAGCTAGTGTCATAACTAGGAAAATTTATGGTATTTTAATATAGTAGCATAGCAAAAAAAGCACTGTAATACTAATATAATAATGACTTAAGTGACTTCATTAAACTATACCTGTTTTAAAAACATATTTAGCAAGTGACTGCATCAAACGAGCAGGCCAAGTAGGAGGGCACGTTTCTGAAGAGTCTTTAAGAAGACGAAATGTCAATTCAAAGCCAAATCCACTTGGCCCATCTGAACCATTTGAAGTATTATGAACACGATTATCACCATGCAGATCAGATAAACCAAAGCTATACAATCCCATCAAACAATTTGATTAATTAAGAAAATATTATAATATACATAATAAATATTATTAAAATCACATACAAAGAATGTAATAATAATTGCATTACATTTTTAAGTGATTTTTATTATTTATACATCATAATAAAATAAAATACATTTTTAATTTATGTATGTTGTATAGTACACAAAAAATAAATAACATAATTACCTAATATAATGCCAATGTGGTGGAATACCAATCATTCGATCACCTGGATTATTGTACATACTAATATAGTCTAATGGATCTGGACCGCCAAGCCTAAAATTAAATTTTTTTTTATTTTAATAATATTTTATTTTTAATATATATTACTTCTACAAAAAATGTAATAATAATTTATATTAAGTGTTTCTATTATTATAAAAGAATCAAGAAGTAATAAATCACAACAATTTTTCTAACCTAAAGATAATAGTTGATTAATACAACCTTATACACTACACAGTTATATTTATATAGTCATAGCCAATATTTAAATATTATTGTATCAATAACTGTTAACATTCCAAATATGATTGACAAATTAATGTATTCTATAACTATGTGCTGCGTGAGTAACTAATGACTATAGACACATTTTGCCATAAGATTGACACAGAAAAACCAAGTAAGTATAGTGGCCCACCTACAGAAGAAAAAATGTAAGAATATTTAATCATATTTTCATTTTAATGCAAAATAATATTAAAATAAAATTCTGAAGAAAAAAGCTTGACTAGCACAAAATCTATTCAACATGGTAACGCATTATATCATATATCTATCTTATTTCTTCATACAAACAATTTTTATAACATTATCTAAAATGAACCTATTGATTATTTTTAGTTTTAATTAATAAATATAAACATATAGCATGAATGTAATACATTTCTTAATTTTGGCTTCTATTTACAGATAGGTGTTCATTATACTTAATATGTAATAATAAACTATTCAAAAGAACATGTGTCAACCAAAAATAGATACAGACAGGAAATGATAATAAAAATACCAACCCTAACCCTACATCAATTAGTAATTCTCACATTCTATTTTAAAATACATTTTAAGCTTTAATCTTTTATAAAAAAAAAATATTAACTATTTCAATTAGCAATAAGATTAAACTAATTTAACTTACTAAAAATATATCAACATAGTTATTTTACAAGTGTTTCATTAAAATATAATATCATAAATATCAATCTACATTTCTTATTTTGTAGTCAATCACTTCAAAAAAGAACATAAACCATAATGAAAATTAAACTATATAGATATGTTAATCTAGTGTCTAGTAAGGACTGTGGCCTTTTATAATATAGAAAAAGTTATAGTAATACTCACAATGCAATAGGAATAATATTATAATATTGTGTTATACAATTAAACAATTGTGTTACACTTATGAAGCTACAATAGTGTAACATTAAAATTTATAACATTTTTATTAATATCTTAATTACAAAAAATGATGTAGCTGATGTACTGACATTGTTATAATGACAAGCTACTATAATATTGTGTGCTTGAGATAAGCCACTGGTGACAGCTATATGGGCATACAGCACATATATAAAGGAATCCTTTGTGGAACTCTCGGAGTTTGTTATTTGGTATAAGCACTTTCATACCAATCATAAAAATAATTTATTACTTAGAACTTAGAATGACTTTCATCTAAATAAATAGGGCTTGGAATAATTGTATTAAATTGGGAATTATAATATTCCAGTGACATTATTATTAGGACTTATATTTTATTTAAATATTAGAATTATATTTCATTTAATACCTTTCAATGCCTACTATATTTGTTTGTAATTTATTTAAAAAAACTAATAACCACATTAATAACATTTCCGACTTTATTAGTAATTTCTACTAGAACAAGTATCAGGTGACTTACACAAACCTGTATATGTACCTATTATTTAAATTACTATGGAGACTAGTAGTATATCAATGTATGTCAATTTCAATAGCTTAAAATTATTTAAGAATTAAATATTAAACCTAATTAAAAATGTTTGCTACAAAATGAGAAATGCATAACTATTTTGTTATATGTAGTTTGTTGTGATAGATTACAATAATAGATATTACGAGATATCCAGATATTCTTTAAGGGCAATTTACCTATGGTTTATTTGTGTTAAATATTTATTCACTTTTATTATTTAAATTTCTAATAACATTTTAAATATTGTTGTAAGGTAAGTGGTAACATAAAAAAAAAAAAAATTATTAAAATATAAATAAAAAACGAAGATACATTTTTACAGCAATATCTTGCCATTTATGACTATATCAAATTACCAACACACTAATATAATTTCTCACCAGTATTTAATTACAGTTGTAGCTTGTAAAGGATTACACTGATCTGGGTATATCCTTTTGCACAGCATGTAAAGTGATGCAAGGCCAGCTGGTGGAGTTTGTGGTATATAAGGTACTTCGGTAATCGATCTTGGAGTACGCATACAATGCACTCCATTCTGATGGTCAGATTCATTCATTTTCTTAGTTCAAAATACTAAAAATAGTACAAAAGCTTATTAAACAGTAGAATAAAATCTGATATTCTTTGAACGGGGTGAATATTTCTTACCTATAACATTCTGTAGATTCAGAGTTATATGACAACAATAGATTATAACTGATAGAAAACTAAATGAAAATTATTATACAGTAAGAATTTAATA
The DNA here is from genome assembly GCA_014851325.1 of Pentalonia nigronervosa. Lineage (NCBI taxonomy): Eukaryota > Metazoa > Arthropoda > Insecta > Hemiptera > Aphididae > Pentalonia > Pentalonia nigronervosa. The sequence goes on along the minus strand of JACXSJ010000906.1, from coordinate 63,928 downwards.
GCAAACTGACTTGGTATTAATATAAATACAATTATTATATATTCAGAGACATGGAGACACGAATTGTAGATGGTTTTCACAACGGCATTATACGATGCACACACTACACTACTATATAGTTACTGGTTTAGCAGCAGCAGTCACTGCTCACTAGCCAGCAATGCACGCAAATACGTTTAAGATTTGACAACGTTAACGTAAGTGGTAACAGACCATACTGACTGACGAATGCCGACTGTCGACTGGAAATATTGCCAATTGGTATTTACTATTTGGTAATTTAGTATCAGATATTTTTTGAAAGATATGATTATACAGAGTGCGTCAAATATTTTTTTGACTTTTTTTTTAATAATATTTTTTTAATTTTTTATTTTGATAAAATTTCAGTATTTTTAAATAAATGAAAATAAAATTATGTCAAACAAATCTGAACACAATCATGTATAAACTTTAAAATTGTACCTTTAGACATCTAAAAACTAAACGAAATCCATACAGGATTTAATGCTGTAGATGATTGGATCACTGCCAACTCAATTTCAGTCACTCTGTATAACAAAATACAAGATAGGTATTCCATTCTCCTCACTTCAAAATTCCACTGGTTCCACACACCATGATGTCGTCATTCTTGCTTTTCATTGTTACCAATACCAACTCAATCTACACTATTCAAATACTATATTAAACTATTACTATAATAAATATGTATATTTTTCAGACAATAATAAAATGTGTTCTAAAAAGTAAAAAGGCTTTTTCTCCCAGCTTAGAATACTTGCAAAGTACCTATTAATTTACTATAAATAATAATAAGAAAAGCATGTACGCATTTTTATCCTGTATTTATCTAACTATATTACATTCTTACGTATTATTTTACCTGTAACCTGTTGCATGGAAACTCAAAGTGAAAGTGTGTATGGCATACAAATCGTAGTACAATCATTCAAATCATTTAATACTTGTTCGTCAGTCATTAGCACACTGCACTATGAGCAATAATTCAATTGTCGTAATAATACTCTTAGTGTCAATATTGATCAACTTTTCCGACAGCGTTGTGAAACGATGTTTCAGTTGTCGTTCCCGAGGAGATTTAGGAAGCTGTAAGGATCGATTTAAGTACACCAATCTCACACAGATCAGCTTAGAATCCGGTATTGGAGTGGAAGCTGTGCCTTGTGCTTCGGGATGGTGTGGGAAAATAATTGAGACACGAAATTCTGATGCCAAAGAACAGGAATTCGATACGGCAACACAGAGGACGTGTTTGCAGAGAGGACCTTCCGATGGAGAAGAACGTTGCGATGACACTATGTGGGAGTATAAAAAAGTTTTTATGTGTTTTTGTCATGGTGATCTTTGTAATAATGCACCAGCATCTTCCAAAAGTTATAACTTGTATCTTCTAACATTAACTTTTGGAGTTCCTATTATACTTGCTCAGTTGCTTATTCGATAGGTATTTTAATAATAAATAAATGATTTTCAAAACTAACTTGTAAAATATAAAAAAAAATGTATGTAAATATTGTACCTATAACAATTTTTTTGAAATAAAATAAAAAATATGTCTTTATTTTGTCATTTATATTTTTAAATACAAGTCTTACTCTTTATTTTACAATAATATAGAACTATGCAATAGGTATACTTATTATTTTTAAATATCTAAATAATAAAATAAATTTTCAATTTTAAAGTTCAACTCGACATAAATTATTTAAATTATTTTCAAACAGTATACCTCCTTATTGCATCATAATAGTATTAGAACCATACAACTATATATCATAAATCATGATTCCAAAAATAAACGTAATCATTGTATTTTGAAATAAATGATTTAGAGATTGCTATACCTATTGTACTTAAATAAATGTTTTTTTATCTCTACTCCCGCCCCCCCCCCTAAAAAAAAATCATTATTTTACTGAAAAACAATAAGATGTTTTTTAATTTTTAATTTCAAAATTTGTTTAGTCTTCCTTTAAATTAGTAAAACATTTAATAACTATTATTATATCCTTGGGTTAGTCAGATAAGGTTAACAGTTCAGACGGTTGAAATTTAAGCTTGAACATAACACATTTTTCAATATTTTTAGAAAATAAACCTTAAATATTTTGGTACTATTAGAAATATTAATGTTTAGAATAGTATTTAAAAATTTAATTACAGTTTATAAACTGTACACAGAAATAAACTGTATTATGTCTCTTGCCTTATATATATATAGGTATTGTCTTTACTGTATAAAAATACAATTTTATTATTTTTTTTTTTATTAGAACTTTCAGTATAACTATTATAGTTCAACAATTAAGACATGATAGATAGACACGGTGATACAATAAGTAATAATTGGTAATTAATTAAAAATAATGAGCATAATGATATAATAATAAATAAAATAATTATGTCAGATAAGAAACATAGACATTTTAAATAATAAAGCCAGCATCCAAAATAAAATGTATAATAATTTTAAGTTGTTATTACCACAGAACAATTGGTTATTACATATTGTGTCTATCTCTGCTCTGCATATATTTTTTTGATAATAATTATATTTATTGTTAGGTGCTATAAATTAATAATTATGGTAATTTTTATTTTTAAGTATATATAAAGGTAAATAATAATGGTTTTATTTAATATTGTAGCCTATAGTCTATAGGTATAGTAGCACTAGTCACTACCCTGTGGACTGTAATACTGTACTACAGAATATATTAAATTAATCTATTCTGCGACTATTATTGTTTATATAGTTTATAATTGAGTGTATTAGGCTGTGTCTACCTACTACTAAAAATAGTACCATGCAGTTGTAGTATATATCTACATATTATAGCCATATAAGTAAATACAATAGGTATACTTATAACTTATCAGTTATAAACCTATCCAACAATGATATAATATGATCTTGTAAAAAGTCTTATAGTAGTCAAATTGTACCAGTTTTGAGTCATGATTTATGATATTTTAAATTGTGTTGTAGAATAATATAGTAAGTACCTACCTACAACCTATTTATTTACTATTTTTTTATAGGTCTTTTTTTATCCAAAGGCGGATACAAGGTGGTGGCAATGAAGGCAATTCCCCCCTCGAACACAAAAAAAAATGTATTGTGTAACCATAAGATATCTTATTCCTATCAATATGTATAACTCAATTGTAGACTTTTTGCTCCCCCCCCCCTGTTAATGACATCTGTAACCGCCCACGACTATTATAGCCGTGGTACAAACTATATGAAATAATTTTCATATAATCTGTGGCCGTGGTTTAGTCATTAGATTTTCAGATTTGTCATCACGATTCACGATTTAAAATATTGCTAGGGGAACATAGGTTGTTTTTTTATTTAAATATATTCCATATGTTTACAAAATAAAAACAATAAGTAATAAGGTAGAGGAACATACGTTATTACGTTACACGTATATTTAAGTAGATGTCACAGAAATATAAAACAATGATATTTTATGTCTGTGGACATATCTTAGTCCGTGATTAGCACTGAATGGAATGTTGAATATTATATTCAATTCAGTGATCTTAAGCCGTGGTCGTAAACTCATAACTGATAATACAATTTTATTTTACATTCAAATTCTTTTTTTTATTACCATTTTAGTGCCGTGACAAAATACATTATAATAATACGCTTAATGATCAATTGAGTTTATAACAAATCTATTTTGTGTTTTTATCAATATCTGCCACGATCACGAAGATTAGAAATATTTCTCGTTTATGGTTTTTACTCGATAGTTAAAGCACAAATTATACGAAAATGTTCATATAATCGATAGTAAAAATATTGAGATTGATTCTTTGTCTTGCATCATAGAAGTTCAAACATGATCTAAGTTCTATAGTCTATATTTAACAATATTATATGATATGATACTTATGATCAGCATGAGAGCATTGAGCATCCATTGTTCTATATGATTGTACGAATATAATTGTAAAATATTGTCGTATTGAGTATGATAAAAAAAATGTATATATTATAAATTTTTTTATTCTTTAATAAATTACGGTCTATACGGAAATAATTTTAATAAGAAATATGAATTATGAAACTAGGATATTAATTGACTGATGGTAGTGGCTGTACTGGTAATACTATTTTACTATCTTATCATTTATTTTAAAAACAATAATATTATCTCGCCGCTTTATTTACGTTTATTGATCACACCACACATCACACCATGTCTTATGATTTACCTATAGATTAAAGTATCTAACTTTAGATTAAATGTTTAGTAGTTTATTAATCATTAAGTGATTTTATTTGATTCGTGATACAACCGTACAACTATAATGAATTTGGTGCCTGAGAAAAACAGCGATTTCAGTACAACGGAGTATTGGGACTCTTTTTTTACAAAACGTAAAGCTACTTTCGAATGGTATGGTAATTATGACAATTTAAAACGTTTACTCACCAAATATATTAGTGCTAAAGATGTTATATTAATGTCAGGATGTGGAAATTCTGATCTTAGTTTAAACTTGTACTTGGATGGGTTCATCAACATAACTAGCGTGGATAACAGTGAAATTGTAATTGCCAATATGAATAATAAACATAAAAACAAATATCCGGGTCTAATTTACGAAATTGAGGATATATTGAATACCAAATATGCCGATGAAAAGTTTAGCGTTGTTATTGATAAAGGAACACTGGATGCTTTGATGCCAGATGGTGAAGTGGAGTCTCTTACACGTGCAATGAAAATGTTTAATGAGATTAAAAGAATATTAAAATTTGGTGGGCGATATATATGTGTGTCCCTTCTTCAGTATCATATTGCCCAGTTTATATTTTCCTATTTCAGTGAAAACGGTTGGATAATTCGTGTGTGCCAATGTACAGAAGTTGAAGACTCGCCAGATTTTAATGGCCAACCGGTATTTATGGTTGTCTGCACTAAAGTAAATAAAATACCTGGCGCTAATCCAGTTCTTGAGTGGAATCCAGATGGACTCACAAACGAAAGATTAAATTCCATAAATGATCTATTAGAAATAGTTATCGATACTCAAAAATCTGTTTCGATGTGTTTTGATCTCACTAAATGTCAAATGGAAGACATGTCCAATAATTATCGATTTGAAATTAATTGTTCCCAAACAAAAAAACCCCGTTACACAATTATGATTGTTGAATCTCCTACACAAAAAAATTCTAATAAAATGACTTTTGCTGCATTCATTGTTCCTCACGGACGAGAACACGAGTGGTTATTTAGCAACGAAGAAGGTCAAGATATACTACGAAGGAATTGTAATGTAGATCGTTTAGCTATTATTAGTATGCATCGAGGACAGATCTATAAGAATTTAAAACAAATACAGCAAGAACTATCAAGACTTATGTTGAAAATAGCACCACAAGGTGTCATAAAACGTGGTGAAACCATATTATTTTTATCATTAGAAGAACAACTTGGAGACAGAAAAATCATCATGGAAAGTAAAAGTGAACACTCTGGAAATTTTGTAATAGAAGAAGTAATTGGGCAAAAAGATGAAACTTATAGACGTTTAGTATTTCTTAATATGCCTCATATCATTCAATCAGAAACAAAATTACTGACTGAAAATGGAGAGATCAAAATTGATTATTCCCATTTCCTCAGTGATTATATACCATATTTAGGCCTCGGTGTGGGCATTTTAGCAAATCGATTAAATAGAGAATCTAAAATCCTTTTAATTGGTTTGGGTGGAGGTGTATTTACTAATTTGTTGTTAAATGCTTATAAAAATGTAAATATTGTTGCTTTAGAAATAGATCTAGTCGTATACAAAATAGCCAAAGAAGCTTTTGGATTGTTGGAGGACAGTAGATTAGAAGTAAATATTTGTGATGGTCTTGAGTATCTATGCAATGCTGTCAAAAATAATGATAAATATGATGCAGTAATATATGATGTTGATGTTAAAGATCCTACGTTAGGTTTAAGTGGACCACCAAAAGCTTTTTTGAAACAAGATATACTGAATAATGTAAAAAGTTTAATTGGGAAAGAAGGTTTATTTTTATTGAACTTTGTCTGTCGTGCATCTGATGTTAAAGCTGAAATTTTAAATGTTTTGAAGACAAATTTCAAACAACTAACATCATTAAAGATTGCTGAAGATATTAATAGAGTGCTGTTAGCAGGAAATAGTGATAAAGCATTTGATGCAAATCTCTTGGAACAAACTGCTACATATATGAACCAATGCACCAAAAATAGCCCACTCATTGCTTGTGATGTTATTGATATTTCTGCTTTGAAGGAAAATATTGAAGATATCTAATGCTGTAGCGGTTTATAAAAAATGCTTTATTTTTTCATACCTAATTTACTATAATATTTAAGTTTATATAAATAATTGCATTTAGGCACATTAAGTTTATAATATATTTAATTGTTACATTTTTGAAAGGTTGTTATTATTATTCTTTTTTTTTGATAAAATAAGAACAATAATTATTTAAAAATATAAATATATTAAACAAATTTCTTAGATATCACATTGTTTTTAACAATATTCACTTTATTTTGAAATTATATTATTTGTTGTACCAATCTTATATTTTATGGAGAATTGGACATATATTTGTTAGGTTTTAAAAAATAATTTTTAAATACGAACATTTTAATTTTTATTTACTTATATTTTTACAAGATATAAAGAGTATGATGATTTTTTCTATTTAAAATATTGTCTAGAGTTGATTTACTCTTGACCCATAAATTACATGTATTTTACACAACACTAATATGTATTATACATATTTTAAAGGTTTAATTCACCCTGTTCAAAACAATTATATATTTAATAAGTTATTGGAAGCACACTTATGAAAATGAAATGTTATCAAAAAAATTAATTTGAGAAGTACATTGTTTCATTAGTGTTTGCTTGAGCTTCTATTAGACAATTTGTATCCAAGTTGCCAAGAGTATTTGTTATTCTGTCAACCAATTTTTTTCTATACCTGTATATGGTGCGGTCCACTGTAGAGTCTGCAGTTACACAATCATTTCCTCCATACTCACAGACCCTATAATGATGAAGTATTGCACGTTCTGGTGTAAAATAAAATGTCCCATCACTAGGATTTAAAAACTCCCAGATAAAATGATTTCCAACTTCAACTACCCGTTGCGGATCACAAATATATTTTGAACGTTGTTTGTGTGGATGTAATTTAGTCTTACGCCGTGTTTTACGTAATACAACAAGATTTGAATGAAATGGATTCTGATCTAATGGTAATGAGTCATCATCTGCCCATTGCATGTAGAAGAATGCATTACGAAATGAATAAGCAGCTGGAGTTTGATAAATGTTTAACCAACTAGTAACAAAATAAGTGACAAAATTAATTTTACATATTAGTAGGCATTAAAAAATCTTAACATTCAACATACTTAATTAATTTGATTAATGTATCATTTTGTCTAGGAACAATAATTTCATCTACGTCTAAAAATGCCACATATTTTGATTTGTACATATTTCGATACAAGCAATCATTAAGTGCAGCAAACATTCCTTCAGTTCTAATTTCTTGCTTGGACACCATGTCTAACTGCCAAGGTAAAACAGAAACCAAATTGTCTTTTATGTAACGGTCCAAAACACATTCAACATTTGGTCCAATAGTGTTTTTGTAAAATGTAAAATGTCCAATTCCGAGTAAATAATTTAGCTCTACAAATTCCATAAGTTGTATTGCCTTAAATTAAAAACAAATATAAAAATTATTTAAAAGTTATAGGAACAATAAATCTAAATGATGATTTAATTACTCGATCATAATAATAATGTAATGGTTTAACACAAATTTCTATATCAGTCTTGAGTTGACTAGTTTGTTTTGGCATTTGAATCAGTATTTCATTTGTAATTGGATCTTTAATATGAGACACAATGGATACACTTAACGGATGTATTTCGTTTGGTGGTAATTTGCATAACACAAATACTGCACTATATTTTAAATTCCAGTTTTCACGGATTGCTTTCACTAATGCTGAAACAGTCTTAGAACTATTTGCATACCATAACCTACACCAAACTGTATCTGGTTTTCGAGTTTTGGTCGCACCAATTATTCGTACCAGTGGTCCAACAGATTTGATTCTTGTATCCAAGTATGCTGAGTAAATGAAAAATTTGTACCTATTTGATGATATAAACACATAAAAGTCAACACCCTATAAATAATAAATATCAAACAGTCACAATACTTTGTTGATTGGACTTTTTGCCAAACTGCATCTCTAGGAACGATTCCACTTCGATTGGGTAATGTACGTTCTACATGCGGTGGATGTATTAAATACTGTTGCTTTGCAGGCTTGTAATGGGTTGGTGGTTTAAGTTTTTGACTATAATACTTGTTGTCCTGAAAATTAATTTACAAATAAACATTATTCACCATTACATATTTATACGGTGTATGATCATCTAAAAAACTCACTTTGACATCTACGCTGTTGGGCTTTTCATAGAAGACGAAAAAGACTATGAACAAGGTAAGAGCACCAGTGAACAAGAGCAGCAACAGACGGACTCGAGTTTTCATCATTGAATCACTCAAGTTGTACTAAAATTGTAATGTCGTACGCGTATTGATGACCACCATCGAGTTCTGGGGGAGGGTTTTATTTCAAAAGCAGTAGACCCGATTCTCAGCAAACTCGGCCGTGGGACGACGACACGCGCGTACTTTTTTGACTTGCTCCATCGGAACGAAACGAAATCGCTATGACGTCGGACCAACTACTCCTGGCGAGCGAAGAACACCGGCCAGCCTCATCCCTGTCTAATTCGCGGCAGCAGCAACAACGCAGCGTCTACCGTTGAACATAAACATGACGATAGTCGTAAACGGAACCGCGCCAACAGTTAACGACGTCGTTTCCGTCGTTATTGACATTGGAAATGACGTGCGTTCGCATCTTGCTTTAAAATAATTAAAATACGATAATCATTCGTTTGCGGTGGACGTAAAAAATCGCCGCTCTCGTTGGTAATTTGGTATTGAATATTTAAAATTACACAACCATTTTATTACATTTCGCGCAGCACGACGCCAACTACCCGATTGGCGACTACCGGCAATGAACGATGATAACCACGAACACTCAACTACGGACTATTATTGATTATGTATTTATGACTATAGGAAAATGATTAGTGGGTTATGCGATTGGCTGTCAGACAAGACAAAACTGTAAAATATAACGAGAATTACAACATAATTATTAATTTATTTAGGTTCTTCGTAACCCGCGTGCGCATAAACTTATTATTATTATTGTGTGAATGGTGCGTGCATCGGGGTCGTGCGAAATGTTTTAATTCGCGTCTACGTCTGCAGCCTGCGCGGTGCGCATGCCCTGCAAATGTTGCCCGGCCGGCAGAGCGGGCGCAACCCCAAACACCACACACGTATAGTAATGGCGTAATACCCTGCGCTCCGAAAGTCCAAACGTCGAATAAACACGGGTGGCTGGGACAGGGGTAGCTCTCGATCGAATCCGCGCGGCGAGTCGGTCGACGACGGTGACACGCATAGCTGATGACTACTGAGTGCTGACAGTCGATGGCTGGTTGTACACGCAATATAGTGCACTTATACCCGTCCGCACAATTAGTGCTTCATCGCTATACCTACCTGCCTATTTACCAGGGATTCATTATTATTATTCGATTATTGTCAATGTATAGTATAAGTATTATATTTTCGCGTAAAAATAATATGTCCGACATACTTCGGCAATCGGAGTATTGCTGCTTACTGTCTTGCACTTTTATTTAGTAAATTTTACGTGAAATGTCCGTACCTACAATAGTACTATATTATTGTTATAAATCAGTAATTCCTACACGATATAATATTACTAATGTCACGTGGCGTAAAAGTCCACGCGTGCTCTAGTTTTGTTGATTTTTTAAAGTTTAACTAGATATTACTATATTAGGTACCTTAGTTCATAGGTATTGTTTATAAATATGTAATATTATGTTTTATATTTTTTGAACACAGACAAATTACAGATTATATAGATTATGTAATACGCATTAATATAAACGGGATTTTATAATTTCTTTATTGTTTTACTTAAAAATCAAAAACTGTGATCTAATCGGAGAAAAGTATAAAATTACAATATTTTGAATGAGTGCATGTGAAATTGTCGACGGATAACATAACAAAAACAGCATTAATTAGCTATGTAGGGTACGTTGCGTATGTATAGTTATTGTATAAAGTTATGATTGAGTAAAAATTAAAAATGTGCAAATGCAGATGTTATTAAAATAGTTTAAAAAAGGTTTCTATACTCTATGACTAATTTTAAGGGTTCTATTTTTAATTTTTATGTAAATTGTGATCCATGTAAATTTATAAAGGTATATACCGATACATACATAAATATTGTAAATTGCGGCTTGGTCGCCGTTTTATTTTGCGTGTACCTATTGCTGCTTAAATAATTTTCAAGCGTACAATCACTGAATCAAATATTATAAATTATAATGTTTCATTCTAGAGATTTGCTTTAAAACAATATTTTTCACTTTGTAAAAACCTCGCCCCCACCAAAAAAAAAAAAAAAATAAATAAAACCCTAGCTACGCACCTGAATAAATTATTTTTTTGATTCTTCAATGGTGATTTCATAAATGGTATTATGATTTATGGTAATTTAAGTATCCATAAGCGGATTGCGGTGGTCAACCACATCTGTGATTTGTACTAATAATGTGCCATTTAATAATTAGAGTAGGTAATAAACTATGAGACAAAGGGAGTATACATCAACACTCAATATTCGCGTGAACAAATAATTGTGAACTGTAGCCAGCAATTTTTTTTATTTATTTATTTTTTTTTTTTTGAGGGAGGGGGTTAATATATAGATAAATATGTTTTTTGACTGATACATTTTAAAATGTAAGAAAGTTTAATAGAATATGAAATAATTAAATTAAGTACATGAAATTAAATATTTAATATAAGGTTCCTCATAAGCTGTTATTAGTGAAATCAAAAATAAAAGTTTAGCATAAATTCATATTAATTTTTTAAGAGCGTCTAAAAATTTGCAAATTATTTTGACTACAAAATTCATAACAATTTTCTTTTGAAACCTAAGAGATTGAATATTAATATATAATAGGTTACTAAATTAAATAATTTTCAAGTACAATGTAATTAATATTCTATAAGAAAGGTCATCTATCAAAAAAAAAAAATAAACAATTTGTTGAAAATCAGGAAAAAGCTTAATATTTAGTGAAAGTCATTAACATTTTATAGCCTTTATTTGACCACAAAATTGCCTATGCATACTTGAAAAACAGAACATCAATCACATAACTCAAAATATATCTCAATTAAATCAATACAATTGTAGTCCAGTTAAAACTTAATGACCTATTAGTTCTGAATTACTCACATTTTTATTTTTAAGTTAACTACCAAAATGATTAGTAAAACATTAAAATAATCCTAATATATATACAATAGTAACAAATTATATACTAACTAGCTAAACATAACTTAATATTTTAATTTTCAATTAATTGCATTAGATAACAACTTTTTGATATATATGTATATATATATATATATAAGCTTAATTTTAAAAATAAATAGGACAAAATTAAAAATGCGTAAAATTTGTTATTGTTTTAATTCAATTTATTTAGCTGAATAACAAAAATAATGTAACAAAACATACATTACAATAGGATACTGACTAAGAAATTAATAGACTTTTCATCAATAGAACACTTATTAACATAATTTTTAATTTTTAATTTAATAATTCAATATTAAACTTTAATAAAATAACACTTCAAAGTTCAAATACATCAAACTATACCAAACTAAAAAATTATAGTATGAATAGTTATAAAAAGTTTTTCACATTCAATTCAAGAATACAATATGTTTAAACATATTTCTTCATTATTTGTAAACATAATTTCATTAAAAGTAATAAAAAATATAGTTATTAGTTATTTTAATTATGAGAATATTTAATATACAAGATTGAACCAATGTTTTTGAGCAAAAATAAAATATAAGTGATTAAAGGTTTGTTTTTGAAATATATTATTGTGTCTTATACATTTAAGTACCTATACTATTATTTTTGGTAAATAATAATTTTAGAAGATATTTATATTTTTTAATATCAACCAATTAGTTTATGAAATTGTAAGACACAAAATAATAAATAAGATAATATATTTTTAAAAAGTTATATTTTTTTTTGGTCTGATAACTAAAAATTGGATTGGAGTAAAAAACCTAAAATTTCATACTATTCTTATTAATTTTAAAATTATTTATATAATTTATACATTTCATATATGAGAACAATAGTGTAGAAACTTACAAAACAATCAAATGTATTAGGAATATATATATATATATATATAAAATTGTATTATATAATCATCTTTCTTTTACACAATATTAAACATTATTATAATTTCTTTGGTTTCTAAAATCAATTTTGCAATAGCAATCAATTTTAAAATAAAACATTAGCTGTATAAATAAAAACATGATATTTAGTATAAAAATAAGTTTTGTTACTTCATACAACCAATTTGTTATCTATAAAAAAATAATTACTCGGAGGTAATTTATTATATCATTACAGTATGACAAGATTTAAGCATATACATTTAATAATTCATTGAATGGCTAAATAATAATAATAATAATAATAATAATAAAAATAATAATAATAATAATAATAATAAAAATAATAATAATAATAATAATGTAAAATAAAATAATAATAAATAATAATGTAAAATAAAATAATAATAAATAATATAATAACAAATAAAATATATATAAAGTTATGACAAATAAAAATCTGTATATATTAAAAAACATTCACCAAAATTATAATGGGAATAATTTGAAGTGTGCAAATGGTAACTGAGATGACAACTTTGATTTTTTAGTATTGTTCACTCTTTGGTATATGTAATATGAAATATCTGTACATTTAATTTATAAATTTATCATTGTAACAATTTTATTTTATTATTAAATAATAAAATACCATACATAATAATTAATAATAGGTATGTAAACCTTAAACAAACAGAAACTTTAAATACCATGAAATTATATGATTTTTCCCCAAATATTATTATTTTTTTAAAAATACAAATATTAAGATATATTTCCTATATATTAAACAACTATGTTGTTTAGTTATACTATCAGATAAAGAATCTATAGTCTATACAGTATTATTTATAGTCCATTTATGATAAATAAAAAATTATTTTAAATTTATACAAAAGACACAAAACTCTACAATTTTATGTATAGATTGCATGTAATATTGTATTAACAATTAATGAACAAATAACAATTTCAGGTAAATTAGAGAAATAAAAATGTTATTTTATTTGTTTTAAATATATATTATAATATGTTGTACAATATATACATTGCAGTTTGAATGATTTATGCATTATTTGTAGTTTTTTTTATAACATAAAGAATTATTGAATTTAAATTAAAATTCTTCATATAAATAATAAATATTTAAAAAAAATTCGGCATTGTTTACTTTATATTATCACTTTTAATAAGTATAATGTTTTAATGTTTTATCGTATATAAATTACTACTAGGTAGGTAAAGGCTGATAAGACATACATAGTCATGTATTCATATACATATATTATAAGTATTTAAAATATGCTATTTTATACTTATTAAATGTATGAAATAATTATGAATTTGATATTTATTAATTTAGTTAATTGAGTTAAATGAATTCAATTAATACAATTTTTATTTAAATTTAATGGTTTGTTAAAAGTAAAATAATAAATATAGTTTTTAACTAAGGCATATTACTTATACTCAGTATTGGTTATACATTTATAATCATAAATAACTTTTAGTTTAAAACATGGAAATTGAGAAATTACTTTTTTTTTGAACAATTTGTTTATGTTCAAAATTTAGTTTAAAATAATAGATCATATTTTAATAATTAAATTGCATAATAAGCAGCCTTTAACTGGTTTTGGTTATCACTCAAGCACAATAATCACAGTTTTTAATTTATTTATAGGTTAATATTATCCCACACAGCTATATACTCACTTCATTAATAGATTCGTGAGTTGTAGGTTGTATTCATGTTAGAACTCAAGAAAATATATATTAAACTAATTTTATTAAATATTCAATATTCAAAAATAGATAAAATATTTTTTCCCTATTTTAATATTAAATTGTAAACAATCATTAATTATTTATTAAATAAATCAATTAGTCAAAATGTGTACAAATATTTATAAATTAAAAATTGCATTGTATTTTATGGGACTTTATATGCTCAGTAATATTAATTAGTATATTCTGTCCCTCACAAAAATGCATTTTTCAATTGTTCTTTGTAAGATGTTACAATTTCTATTGTTAATGTGTACTTACCACCACAGAGTTCAGTAGTGAACAATACAAATACATTTCATATAAAAGACAGATTATAAATAAGATTATTTCCTTTATAATTTTGATGTTAATTAAAATACAATTTTTGTAAGATATTAATACAAATTAAATAGCATATAGAATATTCATAAATACAAACAATTATTGGTCCTCCACAATTAATATTTTTTTACTCATGGTTAAAATAACAAAAACATTGCAAACACATTTAATAACCAAAAAAAAAAACTATTTTATAATAGAATATATTTTAAGGAATTATTATAAATGTCAAAATATAACTAAATTAAAAATTGATAAAATGTTCTGAATAAATTCAAATAGATATATCTATATCCAATAAGGAACTTTTTAATATATAAAACAATATTTATCGTTTAAGTCTTTCATAATATTATCCAACACGAGATATAAGCAATGTTTACTAAGAGCTCTTAAGCCTTTTTTTTGTGATGCAAAACATGTACACAAATTTGACTAGTTAAAAATAAAATGAAGTGTTAAGACAAAAATAATTTGAATTAGCAGTTTAAGGATCAATAACATTTGATATGATAATAAAACAATAATTATTAACTCACAGTTATCAACTGATATTTTGGTTGGTTGTATTTTGCTGTTGTTTTGCTACAGCCATTGCTTGTTTGATAGCTTCTTTATAACTACTCGTTTTCTTGTGTTTGTTAAATCGAGACTAAAAAAAATTAATTTCTACTCAAAACTATTATAAAATCACAATAAAAATCAATATTTTTTAAAAAATACTATTTTCTAAAATATTTTTTTTTTAAGTACAGTAGTATAAACCATTAGAATTATCTCATTTTTCAGTAGTGTATAAGGTGAGGGCAACTTCTCCCCAAAACCTGTTTAATGTTTTAATAATTTATTTAATTGAGAAAAATATTGTACCTAATACTATCTTTGATTATAAATAGTTAAACATTTTAATAACAAATACA
Source organism: Pentalonia nigronervosa (assembly GCA_014851325.1). Classification (NCBI taxonomy): domain Eukaryota; kingdom Metazoa; phylum Arthropoda; class Insecta; order Hemiptera; family Aphididae; genus Pentalonia; species Pentalonia nigronervosa. The sequence continues at coordinate 48,406 of JACXSJ010000906.1, read as the reverse complement.
TTTATATTCATTATTTTTTTTAGATACTTTAAAACTAAAGTAATTATATTCTCATAGCACATTTTTACTGGACATCTGATGAATGATAATTTTTGAGAAGGCAATTTTGGATTAATCTTAAAACATAAAGCAAAGAGAAATTTTTTGTTTATCATTACCCCTTAAAAGAAAATTGTTAATACACCACTGTTATTTAATTAAGTAGTTACTAATTAAGATAAATAGTTTTTACTATTATTAAATAGTTACATAAATTATTACAAAATAAAATTAATGGTGAATTAAAATTTAAGTCAAGTTGTTAATCAACCCTGTCAATCAGCCTCTATCTACTCATTAATACATTATTTAAATATTTTAACACTAATCATTTGTCCACTAAATTGTTTTCATATACCTACATCTTATTTTTATTATTTTTTACATACCTTGTAAAAATCTAAAAATGGGTTTATCTGATCGCAATTAAGAAAAGATGTTGTAGAAGAACCAAACCAAGTGACATTAACAAATGACCCATTTTCTTCACCATTACTTGTAGTAAAATTTGATACCTTAATAATCAATATCAATATTTTTAATTTAAAACATAACAGTTAGGTAATATCTGCTTTTAAAATTACCATTTTATTTACTATACATACCTTTGCTGGCCACCAAGGAAATCCTTTTACTTTTCCCCAAACAACATCACCTTCATTTAGAATTTTACCCGATTTCAATACAAAAAAGGAATTAGAATCTGATGTTTCTGTCTGAGGTATTACAAGTTCAGGTGAACTATTTGATTCAATATCACCATCAGAATGTTCACCATTTACATTATTAATTGATTCAGAACTATTAGATTCTTTTTTTGCACAATATTCATCTTTAGAATTAAAATTATTTAAATTTATTGAGAAATCATCTTGTTCTTTATGTCTCTTCTTATGTTTTTTTCTTTTTTCTCCATCTTGTCTTCTACGTTTTGTCCTTTTACGTAAGAGTTTATCTGGTTCATCATCTCCATCTGCTTGACGAGATGGTATTTCCATAACTGTACCTTCACCTTGAGATCCAAATGTTATTTTTATGATTGGTGTTTTTTTAGTTTCTTCAAATGCTGTTTCATCCCATAGATCTTCCATTGATCCAATGCTAGGTTTTTTTCTTAACACCATTTTCTCTTCAATATCACAGTCATCTTCACAGTCTTTTTTGTTACCTACCCATTCATCTAGCCCAGTGAATGTTGAATAATTATTTAGTGCCTCTGTTATTTCTCTTGATTTAATTTTTACAAGTTTAGGTATTAGGGTACGGCACATTGATTTAACTTGAGATACAGTCGATACAGAATCTGATGGTTTTATAGGAAAATCGGGAACAGGTCCATGACTTCGTAATAATCTCTTTTCTCCATTATTTTCAGGGGTTGTATTATTTTCATTTTTGACAAGATTTTTTGAGGTTTCAATATTGTTTGAATTTTCAGTACAATTTGATTTACATTTTGAACATAGAACTTGACGAGGTCTTAGACAAACAGTCATGGGTTTTCTCACTTTTTTGGTTTTCCTGGGAATTTTTTTTGATGTGGTTGGGGTGTTTTGAAAATAGGTAAAACGCTGACTTACAGAATATAAAATGTCATTATCAGATTCAGTCTTTAAATTTCTGGGCGATAGTGGAGGTTTTGTCATAGGAACACTTCCACATGGAAAACGTCTAAAAATTCACACAAATATATTTACAGTTTTAATTTTTAAAATACAAATCTTACCTTTTGACATTGTTCAGCAGTATGCCTTGGTAAACAGACCCATTTATGGCAGTGTATGACACTACAATCATATCCGGTGTAACACTCTCGACCACCACCTGTATGACAGCATTCTCGAGGACCCCAATATTTGTATCCATCTGTAGTTAGCATTTGACTACTATGGGAATCACACGGTTTTAATTAGAAAAACATTTTATTTTTTATTATGTACCTATATAGTTTAAAATATACTGCTCAAAAACATTTAGCATGTGTATGAAAAAAAAAAATAAAACTCACATAACTGTATATATATATATATATATATATACAGTGACCAATTGAATATTCTTACTTAAATTGCTACTTAAGTATTTAACCTAATATACATTATGTTATTGAATAGGTAAGTAATAAGTATGAAAAAAATAATCTTGTTAAAATATTTAGTAAAAACTAAAAGGCTGAATGCTCAAGCCTGAAAGGCAAAAAGTGGTACACTGGTATAGCCGTATAGGAGACGTGGGGTGGAGCTTTGATAAGGATCGTGATTACACGACACCAAAGAGATTTTACAAATAAGCTAGTTAGCAACACGATAATATTATTTAAAAATTTAAACGATTGTTTTTAATTAAAAATAATAAAAATTGAAAACAAATAATTAATAATTACTAATTAATTTTTATTTATTTATTTTTTTATTACTAATTTTAGAATCAAATCAACTATTCCATAAAATAATTGAAATGAAGTATTTTTTTCCTGTTTTTATTAGATAGCTATATCATTGACATTAAAATATTCTAAATCTCTACAATTCTACCCAATAAACTGTATACTCTATAAATGTTTAAAATAGGTACATAATAATATTGTAACTAAGCGGGTATAAATCTATAAGTTTTTACAAATTCATAGACAGTAAGTAGGTACTTATGATATAATTCGTCTAATTCTAATCGTCTCCCTCTCATAGGTGCTATTTTTTTTATCTCCTAGAAATAGGAAGGTAAGCACTTCATCTAAGTAGGTAGGTCGTAGTATCTTATATATTATATATATGAGAAGGGTACATAAATATAATGTTCAATATGCTAATGATTGATATCATATTAATATTTATATGAATATATAATTATAATACCTACTACCTATATACAATAAGTTTTGACAAGGGTTATAGTTACAGATGTTATTTGAAACAGTAATCGGTCAAAATAAACAAATTTAAAAATTCAGGAAATAGGCACCTGCCTTAACTTCAGGGCTAGACAAATTCAATCGATAAAAAAATTACCTAATATATTCAGAACTTCAAAACATTAACACTGAAATCATAAGCGTGCGCAGACCATGCTGGCAGGGGAGGCAGAATGTAATAAAAAATATATTTTATAGTATATAGTTAAATATTATTTTGGTTATTACTTTATTAGTTAGTTCAATTAATATTAGTCATGGAAGTATTTTATATAAAAATTATATTATTATAATATTATGTTTTTTAAAAACAATATTTGGAAGAAAACTT